>LPNX010075015.1:47646-61025 GCA_001517045.1 Pseudotsuga menziesii | reverse complement strand
TATATAATGATTTAGGGTGATTCCATGAAGGTGGGTAACACTTTTTGGCCAAATTTGGCAATGAAAACCTGATTTTTTTACTCATGTGCTAGATAGAAGCTTTCAAAACAGATATATGCCATGTGAATTTTGACTTGGAGTGAAAAAACAAATTGTAGAATATTATGTTGGCTTCCCAATGATATTTTTTGTAGGATGTTCCGATTTCATTTAATGTGTGAAATTTTTCTTTTAATGAACTATGTGACCTTAAAAATTTGAAGAAGTTAATAAGTGGTTCGTGTCCAACCCTAATTATTCAATCTTATATTAATAATTTAAAAAATATATATATGAGCATGATCTACACATAATGCACTATGGTCTGCATATTCGTTTGTTAATTTATTTTGCAATATACAATTATTTATTATTTTTTGAAAGTGCCCACATCTGATTTTAGCATCATTTTATACACATGTGTGTCCATCCCAACTTTTTTTTCACTGTTTTCAAAAATTGAACAACCAAAGACACCCTTTTGATGAGGACACACTGATGTGTGGGCTATGCATTTTTACGAAATTTTTGGATGTGTATATTTTACCCTGCGTATTTTTCTTTGAGCTACTTCGAAGTTGTTGTCTGGTTTTCTAAGTGTAAGTTTTAGAACTAATTAAAAAAAAAACCAGATGAATGCCAAAACACATGCATGATATCTAAATGGATAGAGGATTTGGTGGTGAATCTATCGGTATGAACTCTGCTTAGTTGTGTGCCATGAATGATAGGGATTACACCCCTAGAAGACACGGAGAAACATTGATTTTCTTGAAAAAGGGATAAATCTCTAGTTTTCAAGCCCCCAATCGAGATATTAAGCTCAATCGAGGTATTTAAATACCTCGATCGAGGTTCTAACAAAACCTCGATCAAGCTACTCTTAAACACTTGAAAAAAAGCTTTGTACATGACTACCAATATACTAGCATATTTTTTCAGGATATAAGCTTTAGCTTATATATATTATATATATGTATTATATATAATATTATGTTCATGCAGGACGTTTTAGAAATGGGTTTCAAGGACCCATCTAAGAAAATTTAAAAGAAAAATTACACAAGAATAAATGGGAAATGAGAAATTATAATTTTTTAAAGATGGTAAATGTAAAAATTAAAAAACACATAAGTGAAAAAATATAAAAATATAAAAAATAATGAAATATAAAATAAAAAAGAATAAGAAGACGGATACTTATTCTCAACATTGTAATAAATATAAAGAATTTAATTTAATTTTCATATATGAATAAATGATAAGAATATAAATGCATAAGAAGAAGAATTGAAGGAGCAATAATATAATACTTATAACCAAGTGAAATATACTAGTAACAAGGGAAGTTGTCCTTTGTTTTTTAGATTTAGATTTTTTGAAACTATTAAAGAGGCACCAAAGTTTAGGGAACAAGAAAACTCTTTCCATAGTTCACCTAGAACATATAATTAGAATTCTCTCATTTTATAGATAAATGTGTACATAAACATAATTGACAATTATAACCTATTACCAATCTGTTTCATCTAGACATGAGTACATTAAGAATATAGCAAATGGATAAGACTCATGAAATAAACATGACATGCCAACTCGCTCAACTCATAAAAAAGGTTTTTTCGTAGTGATAATAATATGTTGTGCCCCATATATGCGACCTTGTGACCCTCATAACTAAATTTAATGAAGTTTAAATTTTTTCTGGACCAAAGATATTAACAAAAACTTTGAACTCTATGTTGAAAAGATACATGGATTTAAACAACACTATATATGACATTGATTATGAATATTGTGTGTAGTGACCAAGTGGGCAAACTATTGTTTGTACCAAAATTACCATGATCTAGATACAATAAACCCTTCAATTCATCCTAGCATGATAACTCAAAACTTTAACCAATAGTTGTGAAACCTTGATGGTGATGCCATGGATTCATTTTGGGTCTTTAACAATCATTTTAGAGTTTGTGAACTACATGCATTTTTTTTTTTAATGCTTATATTCAAGTAGTATCATGGTGTGTTTTCATTAGAATTCAACATCTAGCTTGTTTATGTCATGAGTGGTTGGTAAGGAATTTCAACATCATTTGATTCCTATCAGAAATATATCCAATGTGTATACAATGTAGTACATAAATGTAGTGAAATGTTTTAAATAGTAAAAATACTTTGCTCCTTCGTATATAATTTTTAATTTAAAAAAACTACAATTATGTGATATAACTTTGAATTTACACTAATTGTTATCTTAATCGTCATGTTCTATTTCGCCCTGGGCTCTAAGCTTTAAATATCTAACTCGAGGATCTATACCATAGGTAGATCGTAGTCCTGAGAATCCAGGTCGAGTGGACACAACTCATCTAAGTTCAACTCATCAACTGAATTGCATGGATCATTGTCATAGTATTCTTTTTGCATTGAACCAATGAGAGAAATGATGCATGCAATTCAGTTGATGAACTGAACTTAGGCGAGTTGTGTCCACTCGACCTGGATTCTTAGGACTATGATATACCTATGGTATAGATATTCAGGATAGATATTTAAATCCCAGAGCCCTGGGCGAATTAAAACATAACGATTAAGATAAAAATCAGTGTTACATTCAGAGTCATATCACATAATTGTAGTTTTTTTAAATTAAAAATTATATACGAAGGAGAAAAGTATTTTTAGTACCTTTAGAGAAATGAAAATGTGAGCATGAAAAAAAAATATGACCTCATTTCCTTGGGTTATAACAATGTCCATTGTTTACTCTTCAAAATTGTTATTGTGCCACACATTTGTAGTTAATTTTGCTGGTAAATTATTGAATGGCATTAGAATTTACATCAATAACATGTGACTAAATTTTTTGGTGTTTCATAATGCTTAGAGTGGAAGAAAATAAATAAAAGAAAAGGTGTTATGATGATTGTGAGATCCGAAAAACAAAAAGTATGGAAACTAAACATGATATTAATTCTCATTTCGACAAGAATTGAAAATGTTCAATGACATCAATTCAAATGGGGATTCAAAATACAAGATGTCCAAGCATATTTTGGAAGACTTCATTAAATGAAACTTTATATTCATTGCATATGGAAATACAATGTCAAGATGAAGCTATCAGTTCGATCAAGGTCTCTAAAACATAGAATTATATGACAATAAAATTTAATAAAACATGATTTCGACTAGAAGAATGATATACTTGTGGGTAATAATACATACCTTAAATAAAAAAAGAGTAACCACATTACTATTGCCACTTCCTCTAGATTTTATGAATAGATATAAGTCGTAAAGTAATTGGTGTTATAGATGTGATTGATTGGAGTCATACATGTGATCAATCACATCTATAACCCAATTACTCTAGAAACCATATCGACAAATGAATATATATTACCATTTTATATCCAACAAACGAAGTGAATTAAATGATGGGTTTGTTGCCTATTTATAGAAGATTAAAAATGATCGGTCGAGGTCTGTTTTAACCCTCGATTGATGTCTGAAACTCTTGATCGAGGGTTTATCAAAAGCTCGATTGAGGTTCTGAAAAACCCTCGATTGAAATTTTATTAAACCCTCGATGGAGGTGTTAAGACCTTGATCGAGGTACGATTTTTTCATTTTTTCCGAAATCGCCTTGCCAAAAATTGTAACCCACCTCCATGGATGCACCCTTTAATTGATTTTAAAATTATAATATAAAAGAAATATTAGTCAACAAATTTAAATTAATTTTACCTTAAAATTTATATAGATTATTACTACTACTTTTGCGAATGGAAGATCATACCCATCTCTTCTCCTATAAGATTTACCTGTAATTGAAATTACTAGATATTTGAGAGATCAAATATCCATCTCCAAACTTAGATAGATGGAGGTTAGTAGGCGGTAGGTGGAAAAAATTCTTAGCCACACATTTCTAATATTATAATTGCATCGAGAGGTGCTCTACAACCCAGTATGGAGGAGATCTTGTAACGTGATGTAACATTAGTAACGTTTGTAACATGTCGGAAAAAAATAATAGTGATAGTGAATATTATGGGAGAGATCTTGTAACGTGATGTAACATTTGTAATGTTTGTAATATTGAAGTAATTAATGTAAAAAGTAGTAAATATTTTGTCGGCCTACTAATGTAAGGTCGTAACGTTTAGTTTGAAATACACTCGCTATATTAATAAACCAAAACAACAAAAATATTATAGAAAAAAAAATAATTATTCTCAAGCAACTATTCGAGACGAGGAATCTGATCAAGTACCTATTCGAGATGAGGAATCTGATCAAGTAGCTATTCGAGACGAAGAATCTGATCAAGTAATCTAATATCACGATATTCATATTGATTCATGGAAAACAAGTCTCAAATATTTGAATGATTTTCTTAGATTGAAGTAGGGTTTTGAAGTGATACATAAAAAGCGGAACAATTATTTCTACGTTTGTGATGGATTGAGCATCGTTCTGTAATTGCATAGCATTTCTATATCTGTGCCGAGTTGATGAAATTACTCACAGATTTCACAGTTGTATTATGTACCAATCCTCTAGACCAACATCTAAACTGAGCTCAACCAAAACCAATCCTCAGCAGCTATCAGAAACAACACATTTTAGATTTGATTAGATTAAAGTCCTAGGGATAGAAGGAGGTGTGATATCTTTGTCTCTTGTTTTGAAGCCCTTCAATCCTATAAACCCTTTAATTCTATAAAAGCATTGAAATTGACTAAACCCTGCATTTAAAAAGAAGAATATAATTTTGAAGGAGTTTTTTTACCTGGTCTTTTCAGGAATCACTCAAACACTGATCGTAGACCATTAATTAGCCAGAACAAAATAGCAAACACTGAAGAAAGAAATCCATCCAGGTTTTAATCTCCAGTATCATAACAAACAAAGAAAACAACACAGCATTGAAACTAGATAAACAAAACCGAAAACTCATAAATAGAAATTCCAAAGAAAACAACAATGTACAGTAGAAACATAAACAAGAGTCCAATGAACAGGACCATACTGAAATCACATAGCCAGTGAAAAAGGGAAAAGGCCAAAGAAAAACAAAACACACAAAAGCAAATTGGAATGCGATTTTGGAGAATTGTGCCAAGATTCAAATTGAAGTTGGGTTTAAATAGACAATAACCATCCAACAGCTCGACACATAAAAAAATATTCTGAACAGTTGTGAAGGTGTAGCATACAGACAAGAGTTCAAACTGTTACAAATGTTTTGTGGAAAAAATCATAAACCTTTGATGGAGAGACGGATCTGGGAAAATTGTTGTCTTCTTTTACCAAAGTTATCCAAATGCCGACTTAAATTGGACAGAAACGCTATATCTAGTGTTTTGGTTACACATTTTTCTAGAAGCCAGATATCGCTATAATTTAGCTAAATATAGCATAACATAAATATTGCGATAATTCAGAGAGCCTGAGAGTTGCGATAATTCAGAGAGCATGAGAGTCCTCCCACTGCATGTCCTCCCCTCCTCCTCCCACCATCCTCCCCTCCTTCACCGCGTCCTCCTCCCCTCCACCGTCCTCCTCTCCTCCTCCCACCATCCTCCCCTCCTCCTCCCACCATCCTCCCCTCCTCCACCGCATCCTCCTCCCCTCCACCATCCTCCCCTCCTCCTCCCACAACGCACCCCTCCTCCATCGCGTCCTCCTCCCTTGCCGTTGCCGCCTGCACCTGCAAACTGAGATCTATATCAAAATAAGGATCCTCTCAAAAATGTATTAAAATGTAATATTAAAATCTACATTTTAAAATGAGTGCCGCATATTAAAATGCAATATTACATTTTAAAATTTAATATTATATTTTAATATTACATTCAATTTTAAAATTTAAAATATTAAAATTCAATGTTAATACTTAATAAATTAATATTACATTTAAATATTACATTTTAAATTTAATTTAATATTTAGATTAATTTTAATATTATATTAAAACTAATATTTATATTAAATTTAATATTTATATTAAATTTAGGTATGTCACAGGTATATATATAAAATATTTGCCATGCATAATAGGAACTACCTATGGTATAGTGGTGAGGGTGTTGGGATAATGGGTGTGAGGTGCAAGGTTCAATCCTCCTAGATCAACTTTTTGTCTTAAAAAATATTAAATTTAGGTATGTCACAGGTATATATAAAAAATATTTGCCATGCATAATAGGAACTACTTGTGGTATAGTGGTGAGGGTGTTGGGATAATGGGTGTGAGGTGCAAGGTTCAATCCTCTTAGATCATCTTTTTGGCTTAAAAAATATTAAATTTAGGTACGTCACAGGTATATATAAAAATTATTTGCCATGCATAATAGGAACTACATGTGGTATAGTGGTAAGGGTGTTGGGATAATGGGTGTGAGGTCCAAGGTTCAATCCTCCTAGATCACCTTTTTGTCTTGAAAATATATAGAATTTAGTAATTTAGAATTTCATGTAAAGTGAGTTGTATACTTGCATAGTTTTTAGTGTATGGATTTTTTTATTGCATTTTTTTCAGTGTAGTTGTTATTCCAGCAATGCATTGCTTTTAGTTTATATTTCCTATATGCATAAATGTCAGCATATATGTTAATGTTTGACATTTTTTATATAGTGTCTAAACTAGAAATGGAAGATGTGCATGCAGAATATGCTATGTTTCGAAGGAAGCAAATCTTATGAAATGACAACAAAACAACGAGAATAACGAAGAAAAAAAAACGCAGATCGACAAAAAGAATTTCGGAAAAGACAGTTGGACGAAAAGAAATTAGAAGAATTCGAAGAATTCGAAGAACGAATAAAAAAAATCGCAGATCGACAAAAGGAATATCGTAAAACAAAGTTAGAGGAATTGACATAAGAACAACAAGAAGAACAAAGAAAACTGAACAATGATCGACAAAGAGCATATCGAGAGAGACAGATGAAGCAATCGGAAGAGCAAAGAAATAATCGAAATGCACGAAATGACCAAATGATAGCAGAAGTGACAGCAATAGAACAACAAATAAATCAAAATGTATGGAATGATCAAAGGACAGGAGAAATGACAACAGCAAAAGAAGAAGAACGAAAAAAACAACACACATCTCAACAAAAAGAATCTCAAAAAAGAAAGTTAGACAAATTGACAGCACAATAACGAAGAACAAAGAAAACGGAACAATGATCAACAAAGAACGTATTGAGAGAGATAGATGAAGCAATCGGAAGAGAAAAGAAATAATTGAAATGACAAAATGACAGCAGAAGTGACAGCAACAGCACAAAAATGAATTCAAAATGTACAGAATGACAAGAGGACAAGTGAAATGTCAACAACAAAAGAAGAAGAATGAAAAAACAACATGCAACTTGACAAAAAGAATCTTGAAAAAGAAAGTTAGATGAATTGACAGCACAAGAACGAGAAGAACTAAGAAAATGAAACGATGATCGACAAAGATCATATCGAGAGATAAATTTGAAGCGATTGAATGAACAAAGAAATTGATTTGTATAACAATAAATAAATGAAAATGTAGAATGACAAAGACAACATTCAACCCGTATACCAGTAAAACCAACTGTGACAGATGCTCAAGCAGTTCCAAATACTAATATGGTCCCACATAAGGAGATTGAAATTGATGAAACTGTATCGGTACCATCTGAAGAAATGTATACTAGACATCGCAAATTTCGTGAACGAATTGATCAATTTGCAGAAGTGCAAATGTGTCATGTCTACCAAGAGTCATATGCTGGAGTACACATACGTAATACAAGTACAGGTCCAATTTGCTTGCAATGTCTAAGAGAGGGATCTATTAGCAGATTCTCAGTTGCAAACCACATGGATCCAGGATTTCAATCGCATGTCCTTCAAGATCTCACATAAGTTGAATAGATGTTGATAGCACATGCAAGTCCAATTTTGCAGGTGATGCATTCAATTGGTGGACAACACAAATATCGAGGACACACCATTAGTTTTCCACAAGAGATTAAATATGTTGCTAAGACATCACCACGACATATTAACAACTTGGACTTAATGGTCATTGCGTAAAAAAAAGGACAACAAGGATCTAGTTATGATTTCACTGTTAGAAAACAAAAGGTTATGGATGCATTATTACATAAGATTCAGAATGATCCATATTATTGAGATGTTCGAGTTGATTATGATGCGGTAGAAGAGTTACCTGAAAATGCAACAGATATCTCAAATATGCTTAATTCTGTTACGCTTCCCAATATTGATGACAAAACAGAATTTGTAATGTTTGAAGGGATACCAGGAGTTGATGACATGTTAGGCGGTTTACAAACAACTTCTTTTGCATCAAGGCTTCCAAGTGCACCATGAGAGATAAAAATTATTAGAGCATGGGAAAATAATCCTAATCCAGATGAAAATAACACAAATGACGAATCGACTGATGTGCTTAACTAGTCTGGCATTGGCTCATCTTCAATTAACGAGTATAACACTGTTGGATTATTTGATATGGCATTTCCAGCATTGTTCCCTAAAGGAGAGGTTGATTGGTTACAAACGTGAATGCGAAATGTCCATCTACATTAGTATGCAAAACATCTTCTCAGATATCATGATAACAAATTTGGAAGGCACCCTCGCTTCAGATATTTTTTACTAAATATCATAATGAGACATCGTGCTCAAGCTTCATCAACAGTTTTTGTCAAAAAGAATATTAGTGAACTACCCACAACAATGGAATATTTACAAAATCTTCTAGATTCAAGATTGGGAGAAAGATTAATGAGATTTGGAATGGTATTAAGAGGCACACGTGCATATTGGAGCAAGTGTCGTCAAGAGTTATTTGAATTGATTCAATAGATAGGTTTTCCGACAATATTCTTCACAGTAAGTGCAACAGATATGTAGTGTCTTGATTTGCATAAATTAATGCCACAAACAAGTCCTACAGATCCACATGAAGCGAGGAAATGGCGACATCAAAATGTAATTGATAATCCTCAAATCGTGGCACATTATATGCACTTGAGGCATACAATGTTTCGAGAAGAGGTTTTTGAATATTTTCATCAAGCTACAAATTATTGGAGTCGGTATGAATGGCAACATCGTGGATCTCCTCATGTCCATGGGTTTCTTTGGTTAAAAAATGCTCCCAACATGGACACTCTTAATTGGGATGATCCTAGAGAAGTTATATCTGCAAAAAAGTATTTCGACAAATGTGTGCATGAAATAAATCCACATGAGGGACATCAACGAAATATTCAAATTGGAGATAATGTAGATGATCATCCTTGTGTAAAAGCCATAGAACAAATAATTCAATTGGATCCAATGACTGATTATGAAGAACTTCTTAACTATGTTGAGATTCATATTAGTTGCAATGAGAGGAGTTTTCCTCGAAAGAAATGAGGAAAATTGGTATGTCAGTACCACGCACCATGGGATCTATGTGACCAATCAAAACTTTACATTGATGAACAAGGAGAAAAAAATTATGAACCTAGACGAAATGATGACAGAGTGAATACACACAATCGTGAAACACTGATAATATGGAGGGATAATATATATTGGCAGCATGTACTTTCCAAGCGCATCGTTACTAATTACATATCCAAATACGCTACTAAATCAGAAAAGGGATCTGAAACTTTCCACAACATGTTGATGCAGGTCTCTTCAATCCAAAATATGAATGAACCAGTAGCATGTGCATATAAAATTTTGTTGTGTGAATCCATTGTTTATAGGGACATTGGTGCACGAGAGACATGCCATATGCTTCTAGAGCTTGCTCTTTCAGAATGTAGCCGTCGTTTTGTGGTTCTAAATGTTGGTATGAAGGTCTTCAAACAAGTACAAGTTGAAACATATAATGCTAACAATGATAATTCTCTGATTGATGCATATACTAAGCGACCAGAGAATATGGAGCAACTTACATTGATAGATGTTGCAAAATATTGGTCATATGACAAACGTCGACGGGGGGAAAATGGTTACCACGAAGTAATACTGCATACATTATATGTGTGTTTCCTAGATTTAACTCTATTCCTGATCAAAAAGATGAGAAATTTGTCGAATTCTGTTGGTCCGAGTTGGTTTTGTACAAGACATTTCGTGAATTTCAAAGAGATATAGGCCACACATCTGATGAAATTTTACAGAATTGGAAAATTTTGCACTATATACCTTGGCATGTTGATTGCAAACCTGTGCCTACAGATGCTTGAGTTGAATCCGACGAAGAAGAAGAATGTCCAAATCCACAAAGAGATTCCATGCAACATGAATGGGAGATCATATGTGGATTATATAAAAATCAATTTATAAATTATAATGAGTTTGAGATTCTTGGACATACGGATCTTGATCGTATGAATGATTGGAACACTGCTTTTGTAGATGAAGAGACCTCCAATAGTGCAATTCATTTCATCTCTGATATGCAAAAATTGAAAACGATTTCTACTAATCAACATGCAAAGTCTTACTCAATTGATATTTTGAGGGATAAGTAAAGAATAACATACAATGTTATCCTTGAGCATTATAGAATGGGTGTTGATCCACTACACATGATAATCCAAGGAACTACAGGTACCAGAAAGTCATATTTGATTGGAGCCATAAAAAATACACTTGAAAATCTCTCGCATCTAGGGAAAAGTCCATTACTTCTTCTAGCTCCTATAGGGGTGGCAACTTTCAACATATCTGCAAGAACAGTTCATTCTGCACTTCATATACCGATCAAAGAAATTAATCCTTTACGAGGATTGAGTTTAATTAACATACAAGAAGAGTTGCTGAATGTTAAATATATTTTGATTGATGAAATGAGTTTTATTGGAAAAAATCTATTAATCAAAATAGATTCAAGACTTCGCCAAGCCTTCCCAGAAAATGCTAATATACCTTTTGGTGGAAGATCAATTATATTGGTCGGTGATTTGGGACAATTTCCACCTGTCATGGATAAGTCTGTATATGCATCAAAAGGTATTGCAAAATAATTGTGGAACACATTCAAAACAGTTGTGACCCTCGATACTGTGTTTCGACAAAATGGACAAAGCAATGAAAAATTATCTTTTCGTAATTTGTTAATGAATATTAGAGATGCAGTTCCAACAATAGAGGATTGGAAATTACTAATGACTCATATAGATACTTTCGTACATGCAACAATGAAAAAGTCCTTCGATAAGGTGATACATTTGTTTGTGACAAATGATGATGTAAACTGTCATAATAAGCGTTTATTAAGAAGCCTAAACTGTCCCATTGCGATCAGTATTGCTACATCTGTAAGAAGCAACTATTCTACGGAAGGATATGAATAAGGGTTGGAACTTGAATTAATGATAGCCATAGGAGCAAGGTTAAAGCTCACATCAAACCTTCGGACTGATGCAGGACTCGTTAATGGTGCTCTTGGAGTTATAAAACAAATAGTATATAACCGAGGAAGTTCGCCTCCAAAGCCACCCACGTATGTTT
The DNA here is from genome assembly GCA_001517045.1 of Pseudotsuga menziesii. Taxonomy (NCBI): domain Eukaryota; kingdom Viridiplantae; phylum Streptophyta; class Pinopsida; order Pinales; family Pinaceae; genus Pseudotsuga; species Pseudotsuga menziesii. The sequence goes on along the minus strand of LPNX010075015.1, from coordinate 49,444 downwards.
TAATTAAATTTGATAATTATGTGGGGGTATCATGGGATGAATTGTTTCCTCAAGTTGTTCCTATTACATCTATCGAAAGAGGTAATAAAAAAAACTTCCATTGAAACTCGCTTGGGGTTTAAAAATACATAAGTCACAAGGATTGACATTGGAGAGAGCTACTATTAATATTGGAAAGTAAGAGAGGCAGGGTATGACATTTACAACAATATCTCGAGTTAAATATTTGGCAGGTCTACGATTTCAACCTCGATTCTCATATGATCGATATGAGAATATGTCAAAAATACCAAGAGTGAAGATAAGAAAAGATGAAGATGATAGATTGAGAACGATCACGATGTGAACCATATTCTCATTTATTTAATCCTTACCAAATTATTGTCTTTATTTTCCATTTTAACAATTTACCCAATCCTTAATACTTATTACGTACATTATGATAATCCTCATAATTTTATCTGTGTTTTCAAGTTAACCTGTTCCTTACAATGTTGATAAAACTCCAGTTTTGTGTCACTGCCCATGACTGGAACCAGCCTACATCCAAATCCTAGGCTCTATCAAGTGCCGAGAGGGATCAAATCTCCCAAGGTGCAAACCTCTTCTCAGGTATTGCACGCAAGGAGCTATTCGAGGAGAGGTTTTCACCTCGGGAGATTTGATCCCTCTCGGCGCTTGATAGAGCATAGGATTTGGATCTAGGATGGTAAATATAACATCTCAACATATTGCAATAATAGTTATTATCAATAACATAACATATAAAATATGGAAAAAATAAGGTGTAATTCCAATTTACCTATTTTTCATAGTTTATTTATATATTAATCACTAGGTAGTGTGATGGGTATCTCCATCCTTTGCTAATACTAATATATTATGAAATATTTAATACTAATATATTATGAACTATAAACTATTTATTACATGGGAAAAAAACAATAAGTGTTTATAACTATAAAATATTATCTTTAGTTACCTTTATAAATTTTCTAATTTCCTCTTTATTTTTATTTGGGCAACTCTAATGCACTAAAGAATTATATATTACTCCAAAAATAGAGTTAATGGATTAACTTAAAGCAATTGAAATTTTATTGGGCACTAATAACAAACCTTGCGTAGCCCACGCATTTAAGGGTAGCTTAAATGTTGTATAAATGGAAATGGAAATTATTTATTGAACTCCTTTTATGAAGGTACATAAATGTAGGGCGCAATAGTAAAAGAAAGAGGAGATTCATAGACACTGCTTACCTATGATATCTCTTAGGGGAAAATAGTAAAAGAAAGAGGGGCTTCACGCTTACCTATGATATCTCTTACGATCCTCCCAAACAAGACTATACCAAATAGAACTTTATATCTAATTGCTTACCTATGATATCTCTTACAATCCTTCCAAACACAATTAGACCAAATAAAACATTATATCCAATAAGTTTTTTATAATGATGGTAATGATCAAACAAACATGAAGAGGAAATTGAGAGCCAATACTTCCCTGTAGTCATAGAATAGTAATGTCTTTTTGTTTTTGTTTTTTCTTGAAAAAATCATATTTTTTATTCAAGTTTAAATGAAAAGTACATTCTTCATCAATGTTAAATATGGTTTTACAAGGTATTATTATCTTTTTTTAATTATATTTCTGCATATTGGCTTTTACAAATAATATATAGCTCTACCTATAGTCATTTAAACAAAACAAATATTTATGAAGTTCCTATCACTATCACTATTCTACTAGCATACTACATAAACAGAATGCGTACAGACTTAACAATCTGCATAT
>LPNX010075015.1:0-47526 GCA_001517045.1 Pseudotsuga menziesii | reverse complement strand
TATATATATATATATATATATATATATATAGCTTGATTGACCTATATTTAGATCATTGCATTTGTTTTTTTGGTTGAATCTCCCTTTCATAGAATGTTTGTCCTTCCTCGCCTTCTCGGGTGTTTTTTTTTTCTTCCGAGGATGGCATTGTGAATTCTAGAAGGAGAGTTCTTAGAGGTGGTTTGATATACATGGATATAGGCATACTGTAGGTAACACCCTGGTCTATGCCAATCCTCGGAAACTAATTATGTTGTTACATGCACCTACGGGTGCTTTCTCTTGTCAAAAGGTATGCTCTATTTTTTTTTTAAGGAACTGTGGATTTACAATCTCTTCTAACTATTAAAAAGTTAGCTAAATGGATGAACTATTTCTGCTATAAAGTGTAGTTTAGCAAATATTGTCTTTCCTATATGGAGATTTGCTGCTATTTAATGACAGATTGCTTTCTATTTCCCTTCATTGCTATCCCATTGCATTCTATTCCTGAAAAATGTAGAAAGATCCATGAGGGGTAACAATTGCTTGGATCACGAGTTTGAAGTGGTTAAGAGCGTTTAAACATAATAATTGTAATTGATACATTTTAATTTGTTGTACTTACTTATGTGTAGTTTTTTCAAATACACTTCTATTGTGCTTGCAAATTGAAGTGCTCTCACTTAGAACTCTAATTATAAAATTCCATGAGAGTAGTGCTCTTTCACCATAATATCTCCATGAAATATTTACAAAAAATAAAATGAAATATATTTAATTTGGTACTTCTAGACCCTAAGACTAACAATAATCTTTAATAACATAATTCACATATTTTGTTTAAAAAGAAAATGCAATAGTAATAGTAGTTAGCGGAGGCTCTAATTGTTCCTTATTATTAAATGTTTAATGATGTTCCTTATTATTAAATGTTTAATGATGCATCCTGAATTTCAAGTTATGATATGTTTCTTATTATTAAATGTTTAATTATTCATAGTAAATTTTGTATACAAGCAAAAATTTACCCCAAAATTGTTGTGGCAATGTCAGGGACATTGCCACCACATGGCTCTTTCCCTTCGTCATGAACTATAAGGTTTGAGTATGTCTCACATTTTCAACTTCTTTAATATTAATGTTTTAGATACTTAATTTAAAGATCTTTCATCATTTGAATCTTTCAAATATTCCCTTTCCACAAAGAAAAATTTACAACAGATAAAATAAAATATATTTAATTTGATACTTCTAGACCCTAAGACTAACAATAATCTTTAATAACATAATTCACATATTTTGTTTAAAAAGAAAATGCAATAGATATAGTAGTTAGCGCAGGCTCTAATTGTTCCTTATTGTTAAATGTTTGATGATGTTCCTTATTATTAAATGTTTAATGATGCATCGTGAATTTCAAGTTATGATATGTTTCTTATTATTAAATGTTTAATTATTCACAGTAAATTGTGTATACAAGCAAAAGTTTACCCCAACATTGTTGTGGCAATGTCGGGGACACTGCCACCACATGGCTCTTTCCCTTAATCATGAACTATAAGGTTTGAGTATGTCTCTCATTTTCAACTTCCTTAATAATAATGTTTTAGATACTTAATTTAAAGATCTTTCATCATTTGAATCTTTCAAATATTCCCTTTCTATAAAGAAAAATGATTAAGAAGTCCATGTAACTTAATTTTAATCCATTATTATAAACACTAGCCAATAAATCACACTTGGAAGAAGTACAATGGATTTTAAGTGGATGAGTGGAAGGAAGAAAAATGCTTATTTTTTGCTATGCAAATTTCTATTACAATTTGCATATGCAACTTGCATCTTTTGTCTTGATATATAGTTACACATAGTAAAATCTCTCTATATGAAACCAGTCAAGTGCAATTGCCTTTTTCTTTGCTCAATTTCTCATGTCCTTTTTTTTACATGGTCCTCGCTCACTATTGTCATGTATTATGACACCTATGGCTCTAATTACAGTTGGCATCTCTGCAAATTTACTAATGCATTTCCACACGATATTGCAAATGAGACTGATAACTATTCTACATTTGTATGTTCTATTTTCATGCTCTATCATGGACATTGCCGAAGGTGGCTCTTGTTATCCGCAAACTATCAATTGAATTGTATTTAATAATTTATAATTCAACATCACATAAACTATCACAAATTATCAAGTGGGTTGTATCTGATAATTATAATTCAATATCAAATAAATTATATTTTTTACATACTTCTCTTGATACCTCATATTGGGTACCTCATACTATCCTTCTTATCTCTATACAGTAAACATTAATTAGCCATAAAAATCTATTATGATAGCTATAATTTTTGCTTTACATGAATCAAAATGAATTGAAGTCACCCAAAATCTTATTGTATCCCCAGGAATAAATTTATCATACTTTGAAATATTATCTATAGATCAAAAGTTACAAATACTTAGCATTCATGAACTTCAACAAATGATTGTTGTGAAAACATTTCATCAAAATATTGTCTTGTATCCATTCATAAAACACTAGCTATGCATTCTTATGACACGGGAAAAGAGCGAACTCAAAGCTAACACAAAAAATAATACATTTCAACAAATATTCAGCATTCCATCAACAAAAAATCTCTTCACCAAGGGTTCCTCTAAACCACTCTTCGAATCTCTTATAGTGTTGGTCATCCAAATAGAGTCTAAGACCATCCACTCATAGGGCCATGGAAAAAGACTTTAAATCAGTATTCCATCCTAACCATAAAAACTCTTCCTACACTATATAACTCACATTCAAGACTAACTATTGACCTCATGAAGTTCACAAAATCCTCACTCAGATCTTCTATTTTAGACTTCCAGTTTTGTATTTATCTTCCCCCTTTAAAATCCTTCCAAATCTTAAGAAACTTAATAGTGGAGATTTTTCCCTATCCTGTAGAGATTAAAAAAACTAGATATAACCAAAGAAAAGGTAACTAAATGTTGTTAATTCCCTTGATTGGAAGAATAAATGTAGACGAAGTGGAGGCAATGCATTGCATATTCTGAATGACCCAAATCTAAGCTATGCACATGATCATATGGTTTTATTGGAAAGTAAGATGAATCTTTCTATGTCCATTTGGGTTCAAACATCAATGATGTTTGTTTTGATAGGAAGGTAGGGAAGTCCATCCATGAAAGGGCTTCAATTTTGCATGTTTATGGAGTTTAATGTATTAAGATTATAGAAAACATGTGCTCATTATGGTTGTACATGTATTTACATGATATAGATTGGTAGATTGGCAGGTTGTAGTGTGAAACATCTGCAATTCTCATATTTTCTAAGCATTGCACTGACTATTGACTATTGGACTACCAGTTTTTTACTTTCTTTGTTACATTGATCTCTTGAGTGGGTTTCCTTTTATGTATTTTTCCTTCCCCAATACTATTTTGTTAGGTTTTCCACAATCTAGCATTACAAATTGATTAGTCTCTAGTGCAATCTTGATGGGATCATTGCAATCTAGCATTACAAATTGATTAATCTCCAGTGCAATCTTGATGGGATCATTATTATCAATATACTATTATTTTATTTAACATCCTTCTTGCTTATACTAAGTTGTGTTAGGGCTCATGTTTGTTACACTGATATAATATGACATAAAGGGGTATTAAAAATGGATACCTACAACATATGGTGAAACTAGGGGTTTTCTTAATTGGAAAGGTATATTGGGAGGGGGCTTCAACAATACAATCTTAGGAGGCATTTTCCAATATTTAGTGAAATTATGAATATTCTTTAATATCCTACCAATGGTCGTGCTATGTAAAAAATTCACTAAGTAAACCCCTTGTGGTTAATGGTAATTTTTTAATTTAAATATTAAATCGAATTTCTTAAGATTGACTAAGAAAGTTGGAGATAAAAAGCATGAATGTTCAAACCCCTTAGGGGTGAGCTAGTTGGGAGGAGACACCCAAAAAATCCAACCATGTTAAGGGTTGGTGTAGCCTAGGTCTCGTGGGATCCCTGGGTAATTTTGATGACTTAGATGATGCCCCTGGATGGTATCTCCTTAGCCAATAATAGAAATAGAGTGGCCCCAAATGACCAACATTTCTTAACAAACAAACAAAAAAGACAATTTTAAAATATTTTTTCTCTTTTTATATATATATTATTTTTTCATAAAATTTAAAAACAAAATCATATAATATATTTTTATCAACCTCTTAAACCAAAATGGAGCTAATAAACCTCACCTTATTTTGCTAAACCTCTCAATAATTTCTTCTTATTTCTATTTAATTAAAATAGAAATTTTATTATTTTCATCTAATTCCATAGAAATTTTCTAATCATTTATTGTTTTATTTTTCTTATTTTTTAAATATTTTTTATTAAAATCTTTTTAATAGGAATTTTTCTAATGATTTCTTTTTATCTTTTTCTTATTTTTAAAATATTTTTTATTAAGATATTAATATATTTTTTCTCCTCGCATATGTTTTAATGTTTTATTATTATTATTATTATTTAGTTTGTCTTAAATATGACACCTATATCTTAAGTAAGTAAACGAGCAAATATCTTTACTAAGTAAATTGGCAAAAAGTTAATTATAAGATTTTTTTTAATATATATTTTCTTTTGAGAGATGTTTTATAATTCAATTATTATTAATATTATCTGGTTTGGGTTGCATTAAGATTTATATCTTAACTAAATAAACTAGCAAAAATTGTTTATCTTTATTTTCATTTAATTTAATAAAAGCTGGCCAATAATTTATTATAATTTTTTCCTTTTTTATTTATTAAAATAATATGTTTTTTTAAATGTACTTAAATATTAATTTTATGTCCATCTCTTAAGTGTTTTTAGCCAATATATAGCAAAAAACCAAAGTTGCATCTAACAATCAAAATTAAGCTACACAAAAATCTATGAACTAGCTTAATCAAAGATATGATAAGTAACCTCCATAGTCTTATCTCCCTCAATGAATTCCATAAGTGAGAGATACCCATTTTTGTTATGCACTGCCTCTTTGGAAAGTCCATTTGCTATGTGATCATGTTCACTATAAATTTGTTGAAAGCATAAGGAGAAAAAAAATCCCTTTAGTAAATTAATAGGAGTGCACCAATGGTTGAGTTCCACAACCCTCAAACAAGTACTATTATTTGCCAAATCTATTATAACCTTTGAATTTCCAAATATTTTCAATTTTGGCAACCTAAAGCAATTTTCAATGTATAACAGTCCCCAAAGTGCTAGCAGCTCAGCTTGTGTATTAGTGCTCCCTCCATAGCCAAGTTTCAATTGAAGAAAGGAGAGTTGCTAATAAAAATCACCATACCCACTCCACCCTGACCATGTGTTTGTTTCCCCATCAAAAAAAGATCCCGCATAGGAGAACAAAAGGGCATGACCAGTCTCTCTGGGAATCCTAACTTTCTTGCCAACTGGAAAATCTAAAATTAGGCCAATGATTCCATTCCTCACACTAATGATATCAGCTCTCGTGTCTCTGAAAATTTTACCATTCCTGGCAGCCCAAATTTCCAATAACAAAATAAAGGGAGATAAACAGGCTCATTTCCAGAATTCATCCATTGTAACATATTTCCTTGCAAAGTTTTATCTTCACACCGAAAAACTAAGCCCAAGTGATTGGTAACAATCCTTCTAACTGTCTTCCCAAAAATACAGTCAACAAAAAGATGCTTCACAGATTCTCCTTCTTAATTTCAAAGATGGCACCTATTGGGCCCCACACACCCTTTCTTTAGCAAATTATCCCAAGTGTTGATTCTATCGAGTGAATACAGCCAGCTAAAACACTTAATTTTAAGCAGGATCTTCCACTTCCAAAGTTGCTTATACCGCCACCCTTCCAAAGGAAACGATTGAGAATCAACTATAAAATTATAAGCAAGTTTTGCTATTACCTAGCCAGATGAAGCATTCAAAGACCACACAAGGCTATCCTCATGGTCATTTAGCAAAGTGCTCACCTGTTTCAACTTTTTGGTATATCGATCCCATTCTAGCTTCCAAACACTAGTTAGATTCAGATCATCAGCTGACAACCAATAAGATCCAGAAATGGACCACTCACCCAATTTTCTTACCTGGTTGAGATTAGTACTACCATAATCATTAAGATAGCTGATAAGTGACGAGGAAAGACCAAAGGACTTCTCCAATCCAGCAATGGGATCAATCCCTACTAGAACCGATTTCTCATTCCCCAATTTCCAGCTGAGAGCCTTGCTAATCCAACTGTAAACACGGAGGAAACCATTGCAGAGAAAAAGATGTATTTATCATAGTCTTTTCCCCCACTCTGACCCATTCCATAAGAGATAGATTCTGAAAGTATTTTTCCTGCAAGACTAAGGTCCATCATCCCTTCCCAGATATTATCATCCAAAGACTCTTTAATCTTGAGGAGGTATTATACCAATTCATATTTTTTCCATTCCATCCCCCATATTCAAAAGATCTGATTAAATAATCCCAATAGGCATGTGAGTTCCCCATATGGTCTTTGAACCTCCCCACATGAAATTACTCATAATCTGTTGCAACGTCTTATGGATACAACAAGGTATTTTGGTTAAGGAGAACCAATACATAGGTAAACCACACAACATCGAGCAAAGAAGAATTAGTCTTCCACGCAGAGATAGGAACCTATAATACCAATTATAGATCCTTTTTTCAAACCTTTTAACAATCCAATGCCAATCATTGACACAATACTTCAATGGGTTTAACCAATATCCCAGATAATTGAAACTGATCTATCGATTCCATCTTATATGGAAAAATATATCTAATTCATACCACCAACTCATCCTTTAAATTATTGTAGAGGAAGGAGGACTTCACTAAGCTAATCATCATATCAGAGGCAATAGAAAACAAAGTAATGATGGACTCATAACATCGCCATTCCTCATAATTCCCTTGTCCAAATAATACCACATTCTCTATGAAAAATATATGTGTAATGGCTAAGGTAGGAGAGAATTTGATACCAAGTAGCGTACCTTGATCCTTAGCTTCACCAATTAGCAGACTTAGGCCTTCGACAATCAATCAGAAGAGTAGTGGAGACATAGGGAAACCATTTCGTAAACCATGACTCACATTGAAAATATCTGATGGAGAACCATTAATAAGTACAGTGAAATTTTTTGATGTAACACGAGCCATTATACAACTCACAATGTCAACAATAAGCCCAATTTGAAGTAGTATAAGTCTGTAAAAACTGCAATCGACCGTGTCATAGGCCTTAATCAGGTCCATCTTCAAAACAAATGCATCCAAGTTCCTCACTTTAATAGTATGTAAAAATTCCTGAGTAATACCCATCGCTTCAAGTATCTAGCTATTCTTTTAAAACCAAATTGCTCCCTCAAGATAACCTCTGCCAAAAATGGCTTCAATCTATTAGAGATGACTTACTTGATGACCTTATAGACAAAGTTGTAGAGAGAAATAGGTCTAAAATATGTGAAGGAAACATGTTTCTTGCACTTTGGAATGAGTGTAAGAAAAGTTGCATTGAAACCCCTGGAAACATAACCTTCCAACCATGATTGTTCCACCACTACTAAAATATTTCCACCCACAAAATCGAAAAAGGCCAAGAAGAATTCCACCATCCACCCGTTAGGGTCGGGAATCTTGTCCTTTACAAATCCCTTCAAAACTGCCTCTTCCTCCTCTAAAGTAACCTCCTTTCCCACCTCTATTGCATACTTAGTGGAGAAGAAAGTACGAAAATGCTTGATAATCTACAACTGTTCCATAATATGTGACAATCCTTCATCTTTGAAAGTCTTGGAAAAAAATCAACAACATCCACCTTCAGTTGGTCTTGCTCATGAAGACAATTCCCATATGAATCTAACAGTTCACAGATCGCATTTACATTACACCTTGAGCTAGCAAATCTATGAAAAAAATTAGTATTTGCATCCCCATGCTCAATCCACACCTCTTGGATCTTTAGCATCCATGTCGAAACATCCATTTCCAAAAACACCTCCTTACTATCCTTAAGCTCCATAAGTTGTAAGGTGTCTTCATGTGATAAAGTGACAGTGGGAGAACGTAGGAATAATTCTTGAATAGTAATATCAATGGACTTCATCTCAATGGAGCTCCTCTTCTTGTTGAGGCCTGGAAAATCCCAGGTAACAACAGTTAGGGATTCTCCCCAGTAAACGTTCCCAACTAGCCCATTACTGTTTGGTATGGGGAATCCGTCCGGTTTACGGTCCGGCTACCGTAGGTCAAGTAACAAAAATAAAAGGTTTTACCAATTACGGCCCAGTCCACCATGTATGTTTTAGTTTTTTATTATTTAAGTATGAGATGCAAGTGCCTATCTAAGAATGCAGGTTGATAGAGAATACGACGAGCGGTCACAATGTGATGCGCAGGTTCTTACCTCTTGTCTTAACTCTCTCGCATCTAAATCACACACAGCAAGAAAAACTAAAACTAACTATCTAACCTATCCCTAGGGAGAAAGATTATTATTCATCAATGAGTAATGTGTTTTGCGCATGCATTAAGAAAAATCACAGATAGTTGTTACTTATTTCAAAATACATGAACATTTATAGATATATGAACAACCAGATAGCTAATTGTTTATGAACAACATTCATTACTCATAGTGGAAATTTCATAGAATAAACTAGAGAGCATTCATACAATAACATAGGTTCAAAGAGTTAGAACGATCTCACAGTTAATGGACACAAAGCTCAAAACAAAATAGTTCACATTCAACACATCCATGGCACAGCATTTGAAAAGTTGCACCAAGCTTTCTCCAACAGGAAACTTGTAATTCTTATTGCAAAAGGAAATAGTTCTTCTTACAACATGTTCTCACAAATCTCAATGGGAAAAAGTCCTTTTTATCTAACTCTCCTATACTTATACTACAAGCAAAACTCTTGGGCTACCCCTCGATGACCTTTGGGCTCCCCAAACCGTTTAATCTCACAATTTTTTCCTTTTGTGAGTGCTCATGATTCATACAAACGTTACATTTCAAATTTAAGATTTAAAAGAACTTTTATGAAAAGGGACCAGCTTGGTAACTGACAAACTTTACCAAGCCCAGGCCTCTACTTCTATTTATTATGCTCAGTAATACATTGGTCCCTTGCTTCCTCCCTTCTACTTTGTCTTTTAAACACTTCTTACTCGTAGTAATCATCCTGTCATGCAACTAACAGATTTTAGACCATTTAGGGTTTAATAAAGTAATATGAACTATATCAATACATGCATTCTGTAAAATGAACTCTAAACAATGTTAATGCATAAAAATAAAACATGATAATGCAAAGAAAATACTGACAGCTAGGCTTGAAATCCGCAAAATCCACTGTCTAAACTAAAATCACAAGCCTGATAAAATAGGCTCCCTATCTCAATCCAGGCTGCATCTGGACCCATTCGACATCCTCCGAAGAAAGAACAAAAAATAACACAGTAATCGCCATAGAAAGCAGACAAGAAAGGAGGGAAAATACTAAGCATCAGGCATAAACAAAAACTCTCCTCGACAGGCAGAAAACTATAAGTCTCCAAAACAGCGGTGGCAAAGAGAACTAGAGTTTCAATTCAAACAAAAATAGACCTCCGATAGCAATGAAGGAAATCATTTAGATCAAAGGACATCATTTTCAAATCAACCTTAAACTCCACAGTCCAAAGCATTGGCAAACAACTACAGTTTTCCGGAAAGCATAAAAACAGTTGACCTCACTTCAACTTAAAACAATCCAAATTTGTAGCAGAGGGAAAACAAAAATAGCAATCCAAACAATCTCAGGCAAAATGAACTTAAAAGGAGGGTCCAAAATTTAAAAATTTGGGAGACAGTTGCAGCTGCAACACTTCTGCATCTCATATTCCCAATCAATCACAATATGCTTCAGACGCTTTAACTTATGCACTTGTCTCTTCATCGCACCAAAATCCACTGATAGACATGTATTAGCCCAGGTATTTCTTACCAGTGTAGATAAATCATCTTGATGCAACCATGTATGGTTGAACTTAAAATGGTATGATGGCCTACCTCCCTTATCCATATGTTCCAAGCATATCAGAAAGTGATCCACGATCTCAAATGGCCTCATCCAAACCCTGTGCTGAGATAAAGGAGGAAGTAAAAGTTAAGTAGCCAGAAACCTTTTGGGTATATGTTATATTCTTTGCATTTTCGTGTGGAGGGAAGGTGCGCATGTTAGCGTCACATCTTAGCTGTTTTTGGCTATTTTTCAGAATTTTTGTAAAAATATGTAACTTAATCCCGATTAAGGGATTGGAGTATTTTTCTAATCTGGGTTAACGGATTAGGGTATTGGATGTTGTTGAATACCTATATTTTGTATTATGAGGATTCATAATGTAATGAAGAGAAAATAAGAGGTGTGGCTCCAAGGTTTTCCGGTTTTTCCTGGTTAAGGGTTTCCAGTGTAAATCTCTATGTTTATGTGTGAATGTTGTGTTGTGATCTCTATTTTGCTTAAAAGAACCTTATGCTTTTCTTCTTTGCACAGTTTTAAAATATTACAAAACCTATACATCCTTTTACCAATGCCCTTGATCCTTGATCGACCATTCCTCTAAGTAGTTCCTAGTTTAGACGAGGAAATGTCCACCAAACGAGCAAAAAAAAATAGTTGTGAAAAAATACATCAATAAAAGATCAAAACAAGATTCGGAACCCGGGATTTATGCATAAAAAATGGTGAAGTTTAAATCACTTGCAATGATACGGTTCTGGACGTTATCAATACCCTCCTCCACTGTAGCATTCCAAAAAACTTCTCTACTTTTATATGGAGCATAACAATTCAAACAATTCCACAAATAAGTAGAACCTCTAAATCTAACTGATACCAAGATGCCAACCACTGTGTTAAATTCCTTACAATGAACCACAACAAGTTTCCATCCCGTCAATAGACCCCCCAAAAGACCTAAAGAATCAGTTGCATAGTATTCCCACTTCATATAGATCTTAGCAAAATTTTGTAGAGTCCGGTAACAACTACACGTGGTCTCCTGTAGAAAAATCAAATTAGGATGAACCTCATCCAACAGAATTTTAAGGGCCCTTTGTTTTTTCAACCCTACAAGCCTTCTAATATTGAAAGAGATAAAATGCATTAGGTAACACACTCAAAGGGATCCATTGCTCTAAATGCCCTATAAATGGATGGGGATGTTGGTGAGAATCCAACCCTATTTGCTTCCTTGATTATCACCCTAGAAACATGTAACAATATTTCCTCTTATAGCTCATTTGGTAGTGACATTCTCATGTCATATGGATCTAGGGGCAGAACAGATGGTGACGAAGGGGTTCTATCCATAAATATAGGGAGGGTATCCAGAAGTTCAGGTTATTTGAAAGTCGAGGATCCAATAGGAATAGTTATGCAAAACCCTTCCCCTATCTACTTCAGGCTTCGAATTTGCAAAGACTAAAGGGGGGAACTCCTCTTTCGAACACCCCAGAAGGTCACCAAAACCAAAAATATGACCAAAATCCCTCTCCTTTGTAAAGGAGGATGGAGTCTTCACAGGCTTCACAAGTAGGTTTGACACCATCAAAAAAGAGCCAAAGACATCCCTAGGGGACAAAGAAATTTTTTCCAAACCCTCCCCTACCAAGGAAATTTCCCTCCCACCCGACGAAAGTTCTAGACCTTTCAAAACCAAATTAGTATGACTAGTAGTGGATGATAGATGATGGGCCAAATCTACCTTTCCAACATCATCAATAAAATCAATCTCCCTCTTAGTAAAATCCTCATATTCGGAAGGAAGCATTGAGGAATACATACATGTATCTACTACTAACAATGAGGAGTCTACCATGGTGGCTAAAAGAGGCTCATACTAACAACAAGGTGAAATAACAATAGCTAGTGAAAGAGGCTCATACATGGTAGCTACTACCGACAATGAGGAGTCTACCAGAATAGGCAGTGGCTTTCAATGTAGGAGAAAAGGACATTGGCTCTTCAAATGTCCAGTCAGGTGACAATAAGGGCACTAAAACGACACATCAGATAGTCCAACTGGTAGACTCCTCCTTGTCGACAGTAGCTAGCTGAAAGAACAATAAAAAACAATTATGTATCATCTTCAAATATACAATATCATAGAATAGTTAACAATTAATTCCTAACACTTAAATATTTGAGTTTTAAAATGATTAATTACCTAATTGAATATCTGAAGAAATACATATAAATCAATTAGAGAATTAATAAAAATAATATTATACAGTCATATTTAATATGACTAATACAATATTAACATCAAACAATTAAATGAGTTTAAGCTTCAAGCATTTCATTAATGATTCACAAAATTATAACAAAGCATAATTAACAGTGATAATGAAAGAAGAGGAACATAAGGAGAATATGCATATAAATGTATTCAAAAAATCAAGTTCAAAATGATACCATATTTTTTTAAGATAAGTGCCACACAACACCACAGAGATGAAATCCCAAGGAACTTTTCAACACAACAGATGTCTTTTACTCCCAATGCAACATTCTCCTATTTCATACTCGAATCCCCTCTATTCAAGTCATTCTCATGACTTAGATAACAAAACTAATCAAATACCCTCAAAATTCTATGCATCCACTTTCTAAAAATAATCATTTGATTTCTACCAGCTGTCACATAATAAATACAAACGATTCTCATTATCATTTGTTGATAAAAAAAATCCCTCAAAGGAAGGAACTTGGAATCCATATCATCACAAGGGGTAACTATTTAAACACCTGGCAGTAATATATGCTTGCATCCAACAACACCAACATAAAAACACATCCAAAATAGCTACCTGCAATAACCAATTACCAGTATATTAAATTTCATATAAAATCGTAATCAATAAATGAACCTACAGCAAATGAATTTTAAGCATGTCCACAGAATCTTCAGTTTTATGGGCATGCTAATGAAATTAGTTATTACCTGTTTAAAGATAATAATAAAAACATATTAACTATAACTGAAATAAGACAGGTATTAAGTTGTAATATGCAACTTGGCATCTCTTCGTGCTTTGGATATCTTGGCCTGCAATTTCATGATTTTAACCATTTGTTGCTCTCCTTGTTTGATTAACCTTTCATTAGCTACAACTAAGGATGTCTTAACAACCTTATACTTATCCTTTTTTAATTTCAGTTATTGCCACCTATTTACCCATAATAAGAATTCATTGTCACGTCCCCTCCCATCCGAGAGGACACGACTACGGCACTGCTGCTATTATTTAAGCAGGGAAACTAGCCCCATGAACATAACAATAAAAATGAATTGAAATAAAACATACACCAATGCATAACAAAAGAAATTATACAGCATAAACAATTCATATATTCAAGCATTCAACATGTTTGTAGAAATAATAGATCAATTCTATGAGCAATGATGCTAAGAAGAAGCACAGGAAATAGATCTTGCTACTAAGAATTCTCACAAGCATACACAGGAAAAATAGAGAGAAGAAAACAGACCGAATCACATGAATGAAGAGATGAATATTGGTGTGTATCCTTCCATTGAATAATGATGAAAAATACTGTACATAAATAGTACACCCCTCATAGGAAAATTGAGTTGTATGGAGACAATTCATAAAGCTCAAAAAGATTGACTTACCAAAATATAGCAAACCCCCATAGGTGGCTAAAGAACTTACCAAATATATCAAGGACCTAACAAATTGGAAAAATAATGAGTGAGTTGTCAAGGATACTGAAAAAACATGCTAATCCTATAAAATGAAGGAAAAGTCATGAAGGATGGGTTGGCAACAAAAGCACCCGGTTTCCCAGTTTGACTAGCTTTACCTTATCCATAGAAAAGTAGGAAAAGCATAATAAAGAAGAATATGATGTAAAGTGTTGTATAGTAATTCTGGATGGTCAAAAGGAGGTCAAGATCAACCTAGAATTAGAAATAAATCATTCCTAGGATATAGATGGAATGTATTGACTTTAAGGTGCAAGTGGATGCCAACTAATTAAGCTAGTGGGTGAATAATTAATCAAATAATGATTAATTATTTTATCCTAAGTTATGAGTGGGTTTGATATATTCCAACACCCCCATATAAGTCTGACTTTATGATGGTATGTAAAAAATATGGATGCATATAGGGCCCAACAACAAGGCTATGGTCACCCTTTAACAATTATTATGTCCAAAAAAAGTGAGGAAAAAGGAAAAACCACATGGAGAAAATCCTCCCTGAAGATAGGACAAGGAACACAATTTGAAATTATATTTCTTCAACATATCTTCTTCTTCACTTTAATGGGCTGAATGAACTACTTCTAGATGAAGGACTTGTTAAAGAAATCATGAACTCCATGATCATGCGCCAGAGTGTAGAACCTGCAAGAAGGAAGAGGAGAGACTCCTTGTATCTCATCAACTAATGAAGTAGGAGAATTATCTGAATGCTTATTGCTTCTGTAAAAATATGATCTGCAAACACAATCTGAAATGGAAAAGAGATCTATGCATACTCCTTTCCAAAGAGCACAAAAATGAAGACAATTTATTTCACACCCAATTCCCTGAATAGCTGCAAAATTGTGATGTGGATCACATGTCAATATTCCAATATGATGTAGCACTTTTCCAGATCTGATATGAGGTTGATAAAACTCTGATATATCAGAAATATTATCACATGTAACAACAAGGACAAATGATTCAATGGCTCCATGAGGATATAGGGCCAGACTAGGAAAACTATGAGCAGCTGAGGAAAACTGATAGGTGTAAAAATATGAATAATGGATGGGCATAAGATCTTAACCATAAGTATTTAGAACAGATCCAAACATGTTTAATATCAGTCCAAATATGACTAATGTCATGGATAACCAGCCACTGAAAGATATGAAAGACTTCAAACCATGTAAGATAAATATCATTGCATAAGAGACCAATGAGGAATCAACTAGTGAACTTGGGATTTGTATAGTCTTAGAATTATTTAGAGATATGCTAGATGGTATGGATGGTGGTATGATATTTGTATCAACCTGAAAATATGCTTCTAAATAAGAATCCAAAGGATCACATATAAGCATATCAGTAGACTCATGGTAATACATTGGTAATGAATCCTCTGTATGAAAGGAGGAAATAATGAGATCTTAACAATCTTCAAGGAGGATCTGAGTATTGATGCCAAGAAAAAAGGATGATATGCTGAATCAAAAGAGATCAAGTAACGTAAGTGGTATGACACAAATAAGTCTTGATTTGTCTAAGCAAGCATCCTAGAAGTCACTAGGTTACGCACTATCAATGAGAGAGGTATGCACAAAGTGTGAAGGATCTAGCACATAGATCTCAGAATCTAAGATAGGAGATATAGAGAACAATGAATGGGTAATAGGATCATCATCAATATCAATAGAAGCTCCATATGTTACTTATTTTTCATCAATAGTATCACAAGAAGAAAATTCACCTTCAAGAGACACAGAAAAAGATGGATCTTCAATATTTGCTTCTTCATTGAAGAAGGAAGCATTTGAATCAAGGAGAGTAGAAGCAACATGAAACGTATGAGAAACTTATTCATCATGATCAACTTCATCAAAAAATGTAGAGTAAAATTAATCTTGAGAGAGAGAACAAGAGGAGATGCTGGGTTCGCTCCATGCTTCATCTTCTATTTCCTGCAAACCAAAAGCTTTGTCCAAATTCTTCCAAATCTCAAATGGATACTCAACAGAATCTATGAGATGATGTATATTTGAAGACATTCCCAAACACATAAATCCATAAGATCTATCACAATTATTAAGCCAATCAATCTTCTCTTCATAAGACTTAGGTTCGCTCAATGCACCAATGGAGACATCAAAGAGACATTGCCTCTTCAAGTATGCGCTCATATTTGGATTCTAATCATCATAGTTGAAAGGAGATAGTAGAGGAAATTTTGAATCCATATTGAAGTTGTTGACATGATCTAGGAGATACTCTATGCAACCTGCAAAACAAACTAGGAGAAAATATTGTAAGCTAGACACGCTCTTCTTCAGAGAGGGATAGGAGACTAGATGCGCTCCTCAACTATGTAGAACTTGATCAACCTTGCTGCTCTGATACCATATAGAAAATGGAAAGGTTTTGATCAATGCTATGAGAAATGAATCTAAGAATAAGCACAGGAAATAGATATTGCTACTAAGAATTCTCACAAGCATACACAGGAAAAATATAGAGAAGAAAAGAGAGAGAATCACATGAATGAAGAGATGAATATTGGTGTGTATCCTTCCATTCAATAATGATGAATAATAGTGTACATAAATAATGCATCCCTCATAGTAAAATTAAGTTGTATGGAGGAAACTCATAAAGCTCAAAAATACTGACTTACCAAAATATAGCAAACCCCCATAGGTGGCTAAAGCACTTCCCAAATCTATCAAGGACCTCACGAATTGGAAAAAGAATGAGTGAGTTGTCAAGGATATGTAAAACACATGCTAATCCTAGAAAATCAAGGAAATGTCGTGAAGGATGGGTTGGAAACAAAAGCACCCAATTTCCTAGTTTGACTAGCTTTACCTTATCCACAAAAAAGCAAGAAAAGCATAATAAAGTAGAATCTGTTGTAAAGTGTTGTATATTAATTCTGGATGGTCAAAAGGTGGTCAAGATCAAACTAGAATTAGAAATAAATCATTCCTAGGATATAGATGGCATGCATTGACTTTAAGGTGCAAGTGGATGCCAACTAATTAATCTAGTGGGTGAATAATTAATCAAATAATGATTAATTATTTTATCCAAAGTTATGAGTGGGTTTAATATATTCCAACAATGTTCATATAATTCATTAAAACAAATACAGTTGCAGAGGTTAAATACACAAGAAATACTTATCTTGAAAATGAGTTGTCCTGCAACCAGCTATTTTGTTGCAACGTTCCACCCAACCATAGGTCAGTGTGCTCATTAATCTCTCAGTAGCACTTCCACCCCCGAGTTTTGAATGATTCCCATAAGGAATAAGGGAACAATCGCAGGCTCACACATAGCTAAGGACGTATCAAAATCTAGCCAAGACAAAACTACATTTGGGTTTATCAAGATACTAAGGAGGTGGAAAGGTTGAATTGCTAAGCTAGTGAGCTCAACCACAGAGCTATGGATACCTACACAAGTTTTGGCTTGGATTTCCCAACACCTACACACCCAACACAAGGAAGCATCCCCTTCTCTGCTACATAGTCCATCGGGATATGCCTTCCCTTCCAGTGCTCTTCAAGGTGTGCAAGAAATAATAACCAACCCCTCTTGATCTCTCTATGAGGTTCCTCTCTGCACTAAAATTATCAAGCCAATTATGCCCTCTTCCACTCCTTTAGTTCAAACCAAACAAGGATTTACAGAACAACAAATAGAAGGGTGCACACAACAACAACAACACATGCTGAGTATAAAGGAAAAATGGTTTGCAACCAAAAAATGAATTGGTAAATGGGGAAATCAACCATTGGGTGAGTAATCCAAATTTAGTAATGATTATGGGCATTGCATGAGCAAAAACGGTTGATATAAACCCTAAAATTGTGGATCTATTCTTTCTTGACTATGAAACACCAAAAACAAATTTCCCCAACCGTGTGAATGAAGAAACAACAGGAAAATATTTGGGAGATAGCCCAGCCACTAAGCATTACAAAAACAATTTCCCAACCATGGGGAAAATGAAGAAAACTACCAAAACATGAAAGAAACACATAGGAGATCCAAAAACGTGTGAGGAAGGGGAGGACGTGAATGCATTATGGAATGGGAATGCATTTGTGGGTTTTTACTTTCCCAAGAAGTCAAAACATGTTTTTCAAAAACTGATGGCTTCTCAAATTCAAATTTTTAATGCCATACTTTTCCCATCCCCATGCATTAACTAACTCAACCAATTTATGGAATAAATAAATGATTGGGCACAAAATATAAAAATAGGTAGTTGATAGTTTTATGGTTTCTCCCATTGACATTTTTCTTTCCCCCATTGGCTCAAGGGTTTGAATACCCCCCACTATTCCTTAGGAAATCATGCCCCCATCTCTTTAATGTTTCATTAACATATCTAGTTGTGGGTATTTTAATTAAATTGCATATTTACATGATGTCCAAAATATACTGTGCCATCGGCTAACATGATAACCATAGGCATCGATTTTAATTGTCAAAACATAAAGCATTAAATGGACGGTGGGGCCTTTTCCTTTATCTCCACACCATGATTAAATGCAATATTTACATCATATACATTATAATGCAAACAGGTTCAAAACCGGGGTGTTACATTCTCCCTTGAGGGTTTTGATTTCCTTTTTCATACGCAACGCATTTGAATGAGATTCCTTGATCTCATTTTCCAATCAATATTTCTCACCACTAATATTTTGTTTCAATGCTTGTCGAATACTCTTCTCACTCCTAGAAGGTGAATAATTTCCTGTAGACGATGGCATAGGATCAGTTCTACATGGAGATAGCCCTTAAGTAAATTATCTAGGAAAAATAGTCACATGGTCGTTTTCCTCACAACTATGTTCACAACACTCATTATCATGAGTGATTACATGATTTGGAAACATATTCTCATCATCACTGATGATCTCAATGAATGGTTTTTATCTTTGATGTTGTATCGTTGCAGGAGTTACTATCATTGTCATGCTCCAAATAAATCATCGAGAAGAAACAAAGACTGACTCTGTTGGATTTGGTTTAAGTCTATCAAACAAGTTAGAATCTACGTTTTGGGACATGACTAACCTCTCAGGCCTTTGGGTAGGTATTTTAACAACTCAAATAGGATGCGAATCAACATAAACTACACTTATTGACATGGGATTACCTTCTATCACATTGGCACCTAAATACTTTAATATGTTCGATTGACTGTCTTTCAATTCCTTAGGATTTGCACCAGGTTTTAACACAAAAGCTTCACTAACATAGAATTTCCTTCTCTTCTGTCTAGATTTAGATGTAGTAGGAGGCCAATATTCAGTATGACCGAAGCCATTCTCAACCAAGAACTGGTCCCAAATTTGATCATTTGAAGATAAATGGTATTGAACCAATTTTTTTATTAAACCATGATGAAATAGACTTTGATGCTAATTTTCTATAGTGTTATGAATAACATGCACCATTTTTTCTAAGCTATTGATTAAAAAACATGGCAAATTAAACTTAGACCCTTTGAATTCCATTAACATCCTTAGATGATAATAATGCACAGAGGAGAATCCATTGCCACATGTTATGTACCTGATGTTCAATTGAAGAGGCGACAACCACTCGGGCTTGAGGTATTTCGCAGGGAGCCCAAATTTATCATTGAAATATGTAGGTAAGAGGAGTAAAAATTGCTTCCATTTGGTCTTATTTATGTCCCCCCGTTTAAACCACTTCTCTCCTGTCTGTGGAAATTTCATTGCTTTCACTATGATGTCCTTGGAGATGACCAAATGTAAATTTCCAATCTATGAAACACTCTCCTTAAAAAATAGGGAAAATCGACGAGTTACCTCAACGTAATGTCC
The DNA here is from genome assembly GCA_001517045.1 of Pseudotsuga menziesii. NCBI lineage: Eukaryota > Viridiplantae > Streptophyta > Pinopsida > Pinales > Pinaceae > Pseudotsuga > Pseudotsuga menziesii. The sequence goes on along the minus strand of LPNX010075015.1, from coordinate 27,830 downwards.
ATCAAATATTTTGAAGAATTCTCCCCATTCGATTTGGTCAATTAACAACGTAGCTTCTAGTTCAATGTCGAGCAATTCGCTACCAACGGGCTCAAAACTACACAAAGGAGCCATCGTGGCTATACTAAGAAGGAAATCAAGGTAAGGGTGATCATTAATGGTGACTACGAACCATGTTAACCCATGTTCTTGTAAAACCCCTAAATTCGGTAACTCGCACATCCAAAACATTTCCCAAAACATTCTATAATAAGATGACCAAGGAAAATGATGAAACCGAGTTGAAATGATAATAATGCAGAGAACAAAGTCATGAACTTGTACAAAAATTATAAATTGAAATGACCCTTAAAATATTCGTTGATACGATGAAATGACACGATTTGTACTTTGATCAACATGTGTCGAATGAATCATAATTCGTGTCTTAATCCCAAGCTAGGATATATAACACATGTTGTAATAATAGTTTTGATTCAAGTATGAATCCTTATTATGGTAGAATTTGAATGGAAGTTTGATCATTCATTTGAATATATATTTTTAGGGTTTTAATTGTTATAATGTTAGACATAGTTGTAGGGTTTTATGGTTTTAATGTTTTGATATATAATAAATCAATATCATTAATCCAGACAACATATAAAACATGAAATTAATCGTCTATACTTTGCCTAGCATTACAAATCAAACTATTGAAACCTTGATGAAATTCATAAGGAGATCATGTTAAAAAATGAAAATTCATAGAAGTCAATTCGATATGGTCATAAGATAAGATTAGTAGGTCGTAGATCAACTGAAAATAAATCATGTTAAACAATAAATATAATCAAGAGTTAATATGTGCTAATGAAAAATTTATTATATATAAATTGGATTTAACAACTGCTAAATGAATGATGAAATCAAAATGGTTGTGATGATCTCTGCTTCGAGAAATTGAAGTTTTCCAAATTGAGAGTACCTTCGGAATGATAGATTCTGAAGGCACTCTTAATAATTTCTTTAAGAGTTTATTGAGAGGAAAGTTGATATCATTTTTTGTTAACAAGAAACAAAATAAAAATGAGAAGGTTGTTGGAAACCAACTAATGGCGACAAACCTGGGAAAACCAGTTATCTCTGTTTACTTTTCTATAAACAATGAAGTATGATACAGTCTAAGACTCACTTTGAGAAATCAGATAACCTCAATCTGATATAAATATGTGTTTAATGAGTTTCATAATCACAAATACCTTCAGGATCTTCCTTCACACTGTTTAATAAATATTTTTGTTTGTAGATAAACCAGGTAAGATTGCCTAGTCAAAACTAAGTACTCATAATAAAGTATAATCCAAACCATCAGTATAAATATGTAACTATTTACTTCTCTGAAAAATATCTTAAATCTGTCCCATCTATTGAGATGATTTATTTTCACTTTTCCTTTTATTGTGTTCCTTTTTTTATTTGTAATTAATTTAAGTTTTATGAAATAAGGACTCACTACCCTAGCTTGGTAACCAAAAAGCAGTGTCACTCACAAATATCAGCAGAGATGAATCAATTGGCTTATTATTAAGACCCCTTATCTCATTATCATAGACTAAGATACACTACCACAACTTGATAACTGAATTTAGGTAATGGCATACTAATGATATTCATGATCCTGAGTAGACCGACTCATTATTAAGACCTTTCGTTCCTAATTTCATAAAACAAAAATTCAAAATGGAAGAGACTAAGATACTTATAGCTTGAAAATGAGTTTAAAGATGATTGATAATCCAAATTCATAAGGATTTTCCAAGTACAAGGTTTTGACGAGGTAACTCACTAACTATCCATACTATAGTAATTAAACGAACTATAGAAGGCTAATCCTAATTGTATTTACAAAAATTAAAATTTTAATAGATTCATTTCATATTTAAGAAAATATGATTAGATGAAGCAAGATCAAAGACTATATTTCATCTTAATTTCTTAGAGTAAATAAACAAACTATGATTCAACTCATAAGGATTTATTGATTTACAAAACTCCTTCTCCAATCAAATATATACATGCAAGATTGCAAGGGTTGCAAAGGGTAATGATATTTCTTTATAATACAATTCTTTTTGCTGAAAATTGATATTTTTAGACAATACATGCAATTATTTATAGATGGGATGAGTTTTTATAAAACAAACCACAAAATCAACTGAACTATAAATAAAAGATATTCTAATGATTTTTCAAATTGTGAAGAAATTAGAACATAAAATAAAGAATGTACAAATATTATCAAACTATGTACAGATTTAAAGATTTAGCGGAAATTAGTGAAAGTATTTCTTCAGAAACATTCCATTAACCAGAAAGGTTTTGGACTGACCTCCCAAGGTTTGAAGTTGAAAGGTACTTGGACCCATTTTTTCTGCAATGACATAGGTTCCTAGACAAATACGCTGAAATTTTGTATGTTCACCTTTATCTTCGTGAGCTTTATCCCACTTTAGAACTAAATCACCCACTTGTAAATATCTACTGGAAACTGAGGTCCGATCAAACCAAGATTTTACAATTTGTTGATGTTTTTTAAAGTGTTGTTTAACTTTTTCTCTATCCTCCTCTACTTTAGTCAGAGTATTGATTCTCTTCTCCATAATAGAACAATTTACGTCTTGGATGGATTGTGCTAACTGTAAATAAGGTAGGAAAATATTAGGAGGTAGAATGGATTAAATGCCATAAACTAGAAATAAAGGTGAATTTCCAATTGAAGATTTCATAGTTACTCTGTCTGCCAAAAGTGCATTATGTAAGGCAGTGTGCCAATTTCGATGATGTGTGGCAATAGTTTTCTTTAGAATCTTTAGTAAGTTTTTGTTAGGGGATTCAACCAAGCCATTACCCTGAAGATAATAACTTCCAGAGTACCTGACTCTAATTAATTTCTCCAAAGAAAATTATGTTAATTCAATAGAAGAAAGTAAGAGGAATTATAAAAAACAAGAGACTTAGGTACACCAAACAGAGTAATAATACATGATTCTAAGAAAAGCACAACTTGAATGGTGTTTACTATATGCAAGGGTGCATCTTCTTCCCATCGAGTGAAATAATATGTTGCACTGATAACATTTTTATGTTGCACGGATGACAAAGGGTTTATTGGCCCTACTATATTGAGACCCCATTGTTGGAATGGTCTTTCAAACGAAACTGGTTGCAGTGGAAATGCGTGTTTTTTAACCCTTCCTAATGTTGTTTGACAATCTTGACATTTTCTAGCATATGCATATGAATCTCAGAATAAAGTAGGACAATAATAACCATCTCTTAATATTTTATGCGCAATAGTTTCTCCTCCAAATGACCACCTCCAGGACCAGTGTGTAGCTCTTCTAAAACTGTTTCAGTTTCATCCTTATCAAGACAATGCAATAATACACCATCTGAGTTTTTTACTAAAAAGGAAATTATTAATTAAATGATGAACAATTGATTTCAATATCAAGGACCTTTTATTCTTTGGTTCTAGGTTATCTGGGGTATTTCTTGTTTCAATAAGAACTCTCATGTCAAAATACCAAGAATCTTGTGGACGAGGAAAGAAATAGATTTCTTTTTTTTCAGAGAAGAATCATGTATATTATCATCAGGATTACTTATCGAAAAATGAGCTGACTCGATTGCAATTTTACAAAGACCTTGTCCACGAACCATTGGGGAAGGTTTGATCTCAAGATCATATTCTTGTAAGGATTTCATCCAAGGGGTTCTTTTATCACCTAAATCTCGTTGCACTAAAAGGTTTCTTACTGCAGAATATGGAACAATCACTTTAGTTCTCGATTTTAAGAGATAAGGTCAATTTTTTTTTACTTCTCTAAAGACATCAAATGCTTGCTTATCAACTTCATGATAATTTAGCTCGACTCCTTTAAAATTAGAACTCATAAAAGATATAGGAACCTCGTAATTTTGTTGATTACGTTGAGTTAATACAACAATGTATTAAATATTTGAAGCAAAAGTTTAAAGTATAAAATCGTTATCGAAATCAAGACTTAAAAGAGAAGGTGCTTCAGATGTAGCTTCTAAAATTATTTTAAACGACTATTTTTCATTATTACCACAACTAAAGTTTACATCCTTTTTAATCATGTTTCGCAAAGGACAAACGATTTTAGAGAAGCTAGGGATAAATCTTCTTACAAAATTATTTTTTCCCCAAAAGGACTGCATAGTATTTTTATTGGAAGGATAAGTAATTTTGGATATAGTCTAAGTTCTATGAGGATCAATCATGATTCCATCATTGAAAACTACACAACCTGAAAAAATTTATTGGGTTACCGCAAAGATGGTTTTCTAGGATTAAGCCATATCCCATATCTTCTACAATGTTTAAAAACCTTTATAAGAGGAGGGATATGATCAGATCAGTGTTTAGAAAACATGGTAACATCATTAATATAAACCAGAGAACTACATAATTAATAAATCCTCTAAAATCTATATTCATTGCTCGTTGAAATGTTCCTCCAGCATTAATCAAACCATAGGGCATATTTCGATAGGCATAATTTCCCCATGCCGTTATGCATGTGGTTTTGAGTTGATCACTAGGAGAAACCAAAATATTGTTATAACCTAAAAAAACCATCAAGTAATGACACCATCTCAGATCCCAAAAAAAATTGGAGGATTTTCTCCATAGGAGGGACTGCGTAATTATCCTTTTCAGAAAACTAGTTAAGATTACAGAAATCGACACAAAGTTGAATATCTCTATTATTCTTCCGAACTGGAACCAAGTTGGCCACCCACTGAGTATGGCATACCGAAAAGATTATTTTGGCAGGTAAAATCTTGTTTAATTCTTGATTAACTATTGGTTCGAGCGTTGGATGCATTTTCCTAAGTTTTTTACTGAAAAAGGTTTTGTAGCAGGCTTCATTGGGATAATATGTTGCTTGATTTGCGGATTGAAAGTTTTAAGGTCATCATAGATCCATGCAACATGTCTATGTATTCCTTGAACACATTTATAAAAGATAATTTTCTAAGGGGGTGCAATCTGTTCCTAAGTTGATAGGTTGAGGATTGGAATTTGTCCCTAAATTTATAGTCTCATACCTTAAGCAAAAACTATTTGTTTTACAATTTGGGACAGTTTTAAATTTTTCATGAAGATCATAAACTTTTTTCCAATCTTAAAACAAAGTTAGGGATAGATTTTACCGTATCAATAGTGTTATAGCTGATTTTACCACACTAGGAAGATCACACATCTATGGCCTTCCCTGTCCCTCTGCAGACTATTTGGATCCCATGGACTTATATTATACTTTGATGTTCCAAGATCATCCCCAAAAATTTCCTGTTCATACCTATACGTGAGTTTTAAAGCAATACCCAAGTGTATACGCAGCTTTTGACCTCAAACCCATGTACATCAAGATGTGTGCAAAATGACAAATATTATTGGAGTTTTCCTCATATGAGTCCGAATAACTTGACTCTTGGCCTTCCAAATTCCTTAAGAATGCTCGGATTCTACCGTCCATTACCTCTTTGGAATGCTATATAAGGAACCCCTTGGATACATTGAAGGATGGGAAATTGAAGAGTAAGGAAACTATAGTCCATTGCTGCCTCAATTTTGCTTATACTTGAGTCTGCATCCCTTTGTCCCTTTGAGCACATAGTGTTCTTCCCAAGCTTGCCTTTGTTTTATGAGCTTTCTATCGAGAGATGGAGAATTGAAGTGGTGGAGGCCCAGGTTGAGGACTAAGTTTCTCCAGTTCACAGAAGTGTCGACAGATTTTGTCACTATTGTATCTCTGATTTATTAATAGAAATATCTTTTCCTATCTAGTTCATGTGTATTTTGAATATGAACATTGAATCCATGGATGTATTTATCTACTTATGCATGATTGATTATATATGCTATAGTAGCTCTAACATACATATATATATCATTCTTTCTTTGTTTGATGTTGTTGAGAGAAAATTATAATTGCAATTGCATTGGAAAATCTCAATAGGGATCTACTTCAATCGTCTGGAATAAGGTACGATTATATATCCCTTAGTGTTAGATTTGGTTACTACTCTTGCATATTGGGAAAGATTGATTTCTAGTGTCATATTGTCTATTGTGGTACCCCCAAGCCATAGGAAGTTTCTCTCCATAATAGAATTGGAAACTCTGCTGGGGATGTTCCTTGTTTTTATTTGGGGTTTGGGGGCACAATGTGCTTGAATTGCTCTCTGTTTCTCCCCATTTCCATGTCACATTTAATAGTATGTTCATCCATTAACACTCCCCTAGATTGGTTGTTGATGTATTTGTAACTTCGGAATGTATTCATCTATGTATTTTATGTATTGTAACCCGATGTTTATTCTGGGATGTATCTATTATGTATTTGAGTCATGTTGTCATGCCTCGATGTTTCTATCAGGAGGATCAATAATGTAAACAAGTCATGTCAAGTCATAATGGGTAACCCTCAGATTGTGTAAGAGTTAAAGTCCCCGCAGTTCCGGGGCACTAGTGTTATTAGACTCTCCAAGTAGAGGTCGGCCCTAGTAGGGTTTTAGTCATGTCGGGATTAGTATAAATAGAGAGTTGGGATCTCTATTTAGCACACATCACTCATACACTCAAGTGTAGTGCATAGTTGAGGAAGGAGAAGACATTGGGGCTAGAAAATAAGAAGATTACTACTGTCGGGAGTGCATCTTACTGTTTTGGGGTTTTACATTTTGTGTTGATTCTATCTCTAAGGAAGTTGCGGGGTTTTCTCCATTTACGGTTTCCCCGATCAAAAACACTATGTTCATTGTCTCTTGTGTTTGATTTTTGTACTTGTTATTCTCTTAGTAAAGATCCTAACATAATGCTAGCTTAATGTTGAAAAACTAACATGGTATCAGAGCTAACCTGAGAAGAAGACACTGTGCAGCTGCAGGAACTAGGGATTCCTAGTTTGTGGATATTCCTTCACAGATTTTCAGCAAAAGTAAGGTGGAACAACTCTCCTCCTTAGGGCGCATCTTTCTGTTGAAGCAGATTCCAATTCCGAGGTTTTTCAGTTTTGGACCTGTCACTGCTGTCAGAAATTAGGGCTTTTCATAGAAGGGGAAATTTTCAGTGATCCCATGCCTGGATTGATATCCTCCCCAAAATCGAAGTTAGGGACAAATTTCAAGGCATTTGGGTGGACAGAACTCCAAAAAAGCAAAACCCTAATTTGCTCCTGAACCAGCTCCGCAGGATTTCAGCTCAAGTTTCAGATCTGACATCTTGAACCTGGTAAGATCTAAAATCTCTTGTATTTCCATTTGAGGTTCTCAGTTAAGATGTCTCATCATACCTAGCTTGATGAAAAGCTTGAGGGAGTTGATAACTTCCGAGCCTAGAAGTATAGAATCTCCCTGGTCCTGGAAGAGAATGAATTAGACTCCTACGTTCATGAGGAGGTTCTAGTTCTAGAGGGAGATGAGGAAAAGGCCTTACATAAGAAGAGAATGGTTATGGAAAAGAGAATCATTTCTGATTCTATCAAGGATCACCTTATCCCACAAGTGTACTCTCTTAAGACACCTAAAGCTATGTTTGATGCCCTAACCAAATTGTTAGAAGGGAAGAACATCAATCGAAAGATGACCCTGAGAAACCAACTGAAGACTGTGAAGATTCAGAATGCAGAAACAATCTATTCTTACTTCACAAGAGTTTCTCAGATCAAAGAGCAACTAGAAGCAGTTGATGAAGAAGTGGAAAATGCAGAGATTGTAATGACTACATTGAATGGCCTTCCTAGGTCATGGGATTCTTTCATCCAAGGAATCTGTGTTAGGAAGAAGTTAGTCAAGTTCAGCAGACTATGGGAAGAGTTCTCTCAATAAGAAGCTCGGATAGCAGCTCGAGAACAGAAGATGGGAAGTGAAGACCAAGCTCTTACGGTACACTCCAAGTCTCACTCCAAGTCAGGCAAGAGAAAATCTCATGGTTCTAGAGGTAAGCACTTTCACAAAGATAATACTAGAAGAGATGTATCTAGGATCATATGCTATACTTGTGATGAAGCAAGACACTATGCAAGGAATTTTCCTAACAAACAGAAGATAGTAAAGAAGAGCAACAAAAGAAGACATCATGCTCATGCTGCAGAGGATGATGAACCATCCAGGAAGAGATCCAGATATGAAAGTGAAGATTCTTCAAGCGAGGATGAATATGTTCTGATATCAGCTCTCACAGGTAACATTACTCATGGTAGTGATGATTGGATTATAGACAGTGGGGCTTCCAAACATATGACTGGATTCAAGGAATCCTTTGTTAGACTGTCAGAACATGAATCACCTCACAAGGTAAAGCTAGGAGATGACTACCAATATCCAATAAAAGGTAGTTGGGAATCTTCATATAAGTTAGACTTTGGAAAATCTCTAACAATGAAAGAAGTATTGTTTGTGCTAGGACTCAAGAAGAACCTTCTCTCCATATCAGCATTAGATGCAAAAGGAATGCGGGTTGCATTCATAGATGGTCAAGTCATCATGTGGGCAAAAGGAAAGACTATTGATGATGCGGTAGTGATTGGAGAACAAGAAGGAGGATTGTACAAATTAAAGGGCCATGCAGAACAAGCCTTGTTCCATGACACAATAGAGCCAAGTGAACTTTGGCATAGAAGGCTTGCACATGTGCATTACAGAGCACTACCTATTGCAAGCAAAGCTGTCGAAGGTCTTCCAGAAATTCAAGCAAAACATGATGGGGTCTGCAAAGGATGTGCAAAAGGAAAGAATACAAAGAAGAAATTTCCAAGAAGTGAAAGCAAAGCAAAAGGAATCTTGGAAATCATCCACTCCGATGTATGCGGTCCTATGTCATCAAACTCTCTAAGCGGGTATGCATATTATGTTTCTTTTATTGATGACTTTTCTAGGAATACATGGGTTTACTTCATGAAGAACAAAGATGAAGTATTCAGTAAGTTCAAAGAATTCAAAGCCTTGATCGAAAACCATACTGAAAACAAGATCAAGACCATTCGATTAGATAATGGTGGAGAATTTACTTCAAATGAATTCAAAGAGATATGTAAAGAATCAAGGATTAAGAGGAGTTGTCCACTCCTTATAATCCACAACAGAATGGGGTTGCAGAACGGAAGAACAGAACTATCGTGAAAGCTACAAAAGAAATGCTTCATGATCAAGACCTTCCTATGCATCTTTGGGTGGAAGCTTCTAGAATAGAAGTGTATGTACAGAACCGTACTCCACATAGAGTACTCGAGAACAAGATTCCTGAAGAAGTCTTCTCCGGCAAGAAACCAGAAGTCAACCATCTCAGAATATTTGGTTGTCCTGTGTACATCCACATTCCAAAAGAGAAGAGGACTAAATTAGATCCTTCAGGAAAGAAGGGTATATTTGTGGGATACTTTGAAAGCTCGAAGACTTACATAATATATTTCCCAGGATATAATAAGATTGACATCAGCAGGGATGTGATATTTGATGAAGACACAACTTACAACAAATCCAGAAAGAGACCTGCTGAAGAACCTGAAGAAGCAGAAGCACCTAGAATTCACGATACAACCATGAATGAAGAAACTCAAGAAGAAGATCAAGAATTTGAAGAACCACAAAGACCTATAGATCCACCTCCGGAGAAGAATCCTCATAAGAGGAAACCTACTTGGGTACGAGAACTTATCCAAGGTGCGGAAAGATATGGGGCTCCAGAAAAGAATCATAGAGAAAGAAAGAGGACCGGATCCTGTTCCGGGTATGTAACTTTACTATATGATTTCATTGATAAAGAACCTTCCAGTTATGAAGAAGCGGCATAACAAAAAGAATGGAAGGATGCTATGATTGAAGAGTACCAATCGATCATGAAGAATGATGTTTGGGATGTTGTTCCAAGACCAGACAGGAAGTCAGATGTAACTTCCAAATGGATCTACAAGATCAAACATGCTGCAGATGGTAGCATTGAAAAGTATAAGGCAAGATTTGTGCCTCGAGGTTTCTCTCAGAAAGAGGGAATAGACTATGAAGAGACCTTTGCACCTGTAGCCAGATACACTTCCATCAGATCAGTACTTGCTCTGGCTGTAGTGATGAAATGGAAGATACACCAAATGGATGTCAAGACTGCTTTCTTGAATGGTGTAGTGGAAGAGGAAGTGTATGTAGAACAACCACTTAGTTTTGAGACACATGACAGGGAGTCTCATGTATGCAGATTGAAGAAAGCCTTGTACGGTTTGAAATAGGCACCCAGGACATGGTACGACAGAATTGATAGCTTTCTATCCAGTTTGGGCTTTACAAAGAGTAAAGCAGATTCCAACCTTTACTATAAGGTTGAAGATGGCAACCTAGTGATGCTTCTACTATATGTAGATGATCTGTTTGTGACAAGTATGGATGGGTTGATTACTGATACAAAGAGAAAGCTTGCTTCCGAGTTCGAGATGAAGGACTTGGGTATGATGCATTACTTTCTAGGTATGGAGGTGTGGCAGAGTGCGGATGGAATCTTCCTTGGACGAGGGAAGTATGCAGTAGAGATCCTGAAGAGGTTTGGGATGATGGACTGCAAGATTATGGCCACACCTATGGCATCGAACCTGAAGCTATTGAATGATTCTTCTTCAGAGACGATTGATGCTATGATGTATCATCAGATGATTGGGTCATTGATGTACCTGATGAACACGAGACCAGACATTTGATTTGCTGTGAACACCTTGAGCCAGTTCTTGACAGATCCAAGAAGTGTTCACTTGATTACTGCAAAGCATATTCTGAGGTACTTGAGGGGTACAATTGATTATGGGCTCAAGTATGATGTGAATCAAAATATTAACCTGGAGGGTTATGTTGATTCAGATTGGGCAAGAAGTGCCATCGATAGGAAGAGTACTTCAGGGTGTTTCTTCAGTATGGGATCAGGTGTGATCTCTTGGTTTAGCAGGAAGCAATCTTGTGTGGCACTGAGTACAGCTGAAGCAGAGTATGTCGTAGCTTGTTCAGCTAGTTGTGAGGTAGTATGGCTGCGGAAGCTACTGTGCGATATATTTGATCTCCAATTGGATGCTACTTGTATACATTGTGACAATCAGAGTTGCGTGAAGTTGTCAGAGAATCCAGTATTCCATGACAAGTCAAAGCATATCAAGATCAAGTATCACTATATCAGGGATATGGTGTAGAGGGGAGCAATGAAGCTCCAATATGTTGCGACAGAGGAACAGATAGCTGATGTGTTGATGAATTCATTAGCCAAAGTGAATTTCGAGTACTTCAAGGAGAAGCTTGGTGTTCTCCAGATCGCGGTTTCCTCCAAGGGAAAGTGATGATTCCCAAAGCCATTCTGACGAGTAGGTCAGATGTAAGGGCAGAGCCATTCTGTTCATGGCTAAAGGATTTAGTTCCTTCCATGTCAGATGTGAGTGCCGACCATTCTGTCGAGTAGGACAGATGTAAGGGCTACCGCCATTTTGACGAGTAGGTCAAATCTAAGGGTAGAGCCATTATGTTCATGGCTAAAGAATTTAGTTCCTTCCATGCCAGATGTGAGTGCTGGCCATTCTGTCGAGTAGGACAGATGTAAGGGTTATCACCATTCTGATGAGTAGGTCAGATGTAAGGGCAGATCCACTCTGTTCATGGCTAAAGGATTTAGTTCCTTCCATGTCAGATGTGAGTGCTGGCCATTATGTCGAGTAGGACAAATGTAAGGGATACTGCCATTATGACGAGTAGGTCAGATGTGAGTGCTGGCCTATAGAAATAATAGATCAATGCTATGTGCAATGATGATAAAAAGAAGCACAGGAAATAGATCTTGCTACTAATAATTCTCACAAGCATACACAGAAAAAATAGAGAGAAGAAAAGAGACTGAATCACATGAATGAAGAGATGAATATTGGTGTGTATCCTTCCATTGAATAATTATGAATAATAGTGTACATAAATAGTACATCCCTCATAGGAAAGTCGAATTGTATGGAAACAACTCATAAATCTCAAAAAGGCTGACTTACCAAAATATAGCAAACTCCCATAGGTGGATAAAGCACTTGCTAAATCTATCAAGGACCTCACGAGTTGGAAAAAGCATGAGTGAGTTGTCAAGGAGATGGAAATAAAATTCTAATCCTAGAAAATGGAGAAAAACTAATGGAGGATGGGTTGGAAACAAAAGCTTCCAGTTTCCTAGTTGACTAGCTTTTATCTTATCCATAGAAAAGCAGGAAAAAGTAGAAAAAAGCAGAAAAAGTAGAATCTGCTGTAAAGTCCTGTATACTAATTCTGGATCAACCCAGAATCAGAAATAAATCATTCCTAGGATATAGATGGCATGTATTGACTTTAAGGTGCAAGTGGATGCCAACTAATTAAGCTAGTGGGTGAATAATTAATCAAATAATGATTAATTATTTTATCCTAAGTTGTGAGTGGGTTTAATATATTCCAACACCCCCCTATAAGTCTGACTATATGATGGTATGACAAAAAATATGGATGCATATAGGGCCCAGCAACAAGGCTATGGTCACCCTTTAACAATTATTATGTCCAGAAAAGTGAGGAAAGAGGCAGAACCACATGGGGAAAACCCTCCCTCAAGATAGGACAAGGCACAAAATTTGAAATATGTCTTCAACATATCTTCATCTTCACTTTAATGAGCTGACTGAACTGCTTATGGATGAAGGACTTGTTGAAAAAATCATGAACTCCATGATCATGCGCTGGAGTGTAGAACCTGCAAGAAGGAAGATGAGAGACTCCTTGTATCTCATCAACTGATGAAGTAGGAGCATTATCTGAATGCTTCTTTCTGCTGCCAAACTCTGATCTGCAAACATAATCTGAAATGGAAAAGAGATCTGTGCATACTCCTTCCCAAAGAGTACAAAAGTTAAGGCAATTTATTTCACACCCAATTCCCTGAATAGCTGCAAAATTGTGATGTGAATCACATGTCAATCTTCCAATCTGACGTAGCACTTGTATAGATCTGATATGAGGCTGATAAAACTCGGATATATCATAAATATTAGCATATGGAACAGCAATGACAAAGGCTTCAATGGCTCCATGAGGATATAGGGCTAGACTAGGAAAATTATGAGCAACAGGGGAAAACTGATAGGTGTAAAAATCTGAATGATGGATGGGCATAATATCTGAACCATAAGTGTTAAGAACAGATCCAAACATGTTTAATATCAGTCCATATATTAATAAGGACATGGATAACTAGCCACTGAAAGTTAGGAAAGACTTCAAATCATGTAAGATAAATATCATTGCATATGAGACCAATGAGGAATCAACTAGTGAACTAGGGATTTGCATAGTCTTAGGATTATTCAAAGCTATGGTAGATGGTATGGATGGTGGTATTATATGTGTATCAACCTGAAAATATGATTCTAAATCATAATCCAAAGGATCACATATAAGCATATCAATAGACTCAGGGGAATACACTGGTAATGAATCCTCTGTATGAAAGGAGGAAAGAATGAGATGTTCACAATATTCAAGAAGGCTCTGAGTATTGATGCCAAGAACAAAGGAGGATATGCTGAAGCACATGAGATCAATTAAGTTAAGTGGTATGACACAAATAAGGCTTGATGTGGCTAAGCAAATATCCTGGAAGTCACTAGGTTGCGCACCATCAATGAGAGAGGTATGCAAGAGGTGTAAAGAATCTGGCACATAGATCTTAGAATCTAAGATAGGAGATTGAGAGAACAAAGAATGGGCTATAGGATCATAATCAATATCATTAGAAGCTCCATATGTTACTTCTTTTTCATCAATAGTATCACAAGAAGAAAAATCACCTTCAAGAGACACAGAAAAAGATGGCTCTTCAATATTTGCTTCTTCATTGAAGGAGGAAGCATTCGAATCAAAGAGGGCAGCAGCAACATGAACTGTATGAGAAAATTCTTCATCATGATCAACTTCATCAGAGAATGTAGAGGCCAAGAAATCTTGAGAAAGAGAACAAGAGGATATGCTAGGTTCGCTCCATGCTTCATCTTCAATTTCCTGCAAACCAAAAGCTTTGTCCAAAATTTTCCAAAGCTCAAATGGAAACTCAGCAGAATCTATGAGATGATATATATTTGGAGACATTCCCAAACACATAATTCCATAAGATCTATCACAATTATTTATCCAATCAATCTTCTCTTCATAAGACTCAGGTTCACTCAATGCACCAATAGAGATATCAAAGAGACATTGCCTCTTCAAGTAGGCACTCATCTTTGGCTTCCAATCAGCATAGTTGAAAGGAGATAGTAGAGGAAATTTTGAATCCATATTGAAGTTGTTGATATGCTCTAAGAGATACTCTCTGCAACCTGCAAAACAAACTAGGAGAAAATCTTGTAAGCTAGACAAGCTCTTCTTCAGAGAGGGATAGGAGACTAGATGCGCTCCTCAACTCTGTAGAACTTGATCAACCTTGTAGATATGATACCATGTAGAAATAATAGATCAATGCTATGTGCAATGATGCTAAAAAGAAGCACAGGAAATAGATCTTGCTACTAAGAATTCTCACAAGCATACACAAGAAAAATAGAGAGAAGAAAAGAGACTGAATCACATGAATGAAGAGATGAATATTGGTGTGTATCCTTCCATTGAATAATTATGAATAATAGTGTACATAAATAGTACATCCCTCATAGTAAATTCTAATTGTATGGAAACAACTCATAAAGCTCAAAAATGCTGACTTACCAAAATATAGCAAACCCCCATAGGTGGATAAAGCACTTGCTAAATCTATCAAGGACCTCACGAGTTGGAAAAAGCATGAGTGAGTTGTCAAGGAGATGGAAATAACATGCTAATCCTAGAAAATGGAGAAAAACTAATGGAGGATGGGTTGGAAACAAAAGCTCCCAGTTTCCTAGTTGACTAGCTTTTATCTTATCCATAGAAAAGCAGAAAAAGAAGAAAAAAACAGAAAAAGCAGAATCTGTTGTAAAGTCCTGTATACTAATTCTGGATCAACCCAGAATCAAAAATAAATCATTCCTATGATATAGATGGCATGTATTGACTTTAAGGTGCAAGTGGATGCCAACTAATTAAGCTAATGGGTGAATAATTAATCAAATAATGATTAATTATTTTATCCTAAGTTGTGAGTGGGTTTAATATATTCCAACATGGCCATTCTGATGTAGGATGAGCTCCTACATAGATATAAGGGCTACCGCCTTTCTGACGAGTAGGTCAGATGTGAGTGCTAGCCATTATGATGTGACTATAGGATTAGGTCCTATATGATCAAATATAAGGGCTACTGCCTTTTTAACGAGCAGGCCAGATGTGAGTGCTGGCCATTCTGAAGAGTAGGTCAAATGTAAGGGATACCTCCTTTCTAACGAGCAGGTTAGATGTGAGTGCTGTCCATTCTGACGAGTAGTTCAGATGTAAGGGCTACCAAAGACCTATGAGGAGGTAGGCATACACCCAGCATGAAAGAAGGCTAGCTCTGTAGAACTTCCTATGACGAGATAGTACACACATGATGATGACCAGGTGAGATCCAGATCGAGCTATGATCCAGATCCAGTTATGATGACTCCGAGAGATACAGATCGAGTGATGATCTAGATCCAGCAGTAATGATCCAGATCGAGAGATGATCTAAATCTAGATCCAAATCAAGTGATGATCCAGATCCAGTCCAATGATGATGATCTAGATCCAGTGATGATCCAGATCCAGTGATGATGATCCAGATCGAGTGATGATCCAGATCCAGTGATGTTGATCCAAATCGAGAGATGATCCAGATCCAGTGATGATGTCCCATGATGATCTAGATTGAGAGATGATCCAAATTCAAAGAATGAAGATGACTTGAAGACTCAAAAGACTCGAGATGCAGATGACGATATGATCCAGTTGATATAGAGAAGAAGACCAGTGCTGAAAATTGTGTCGAAAGAATGCCTTCCTAGTTAAGAGGGAGTGTTGATGTATTTGTAACTTCGGAATGTATTCATCTATGTATGTTATGTATTGTAACCCGATGTTTATTCTGGGATGTATCTATTAGGTATTTGAGTCATGTTGTCATGCCCCAAGGTTTCGATCGGGAGGATCAATAATGTAAACAAGTCATGTCAAGTCATAATGGGTAACCCTCCGATTGTGTAAGAGATTAAGTCCCTGCAATTCCGGGGCACTAGGGTTATTAGACTCTCCAAGTAGAGGTCGGCCCTAGTATGGTTTTAGTCATGTCGAGATTCGTATAAATAGAGAGCTGGGATCTCTATTTAGCACACATCACTCACACACTCAAGTGTAGCGCATAGTTGAGGAAGGAGAAGACACTGGGGCTAGACAAGAAAAAAATTACTGCTGTCGGGAGTGCATCTTACTGTTTTGGGGTTTTACATCTTGTGCTAATTCTATCCTTGAGGAAGTTGTAGGGTTTTATCCATTTATGGTTTCCCTGATCAAAAACACTGTGTTCATTGTCTCTTGTGTTTGAATGTTGTACTTGTTATTCTATCAGTAAAGATCCTAACATAATCCTAGCTTAATGTTGAAAAAATAACATTGGTTTCATCGTTGTCCTGCTTTTTACCACTTTCTTCTGAGTATACGCATGTTTTTGGCTAAAATTCATGTACATACATAGGTTTTTGGCCAAAAATCACGTATACATGCAGGTTTTTGGACAAGAGTCACATATACATGCATGCTTGTGGCTAAAAGTTACGTACATACGCTGTTGTTCTTTCAAAACAGTCACGTACATCCTCCCTTTTGGTTGAGTTTGATGTTGTGGCAAGTTTCTGGGTGGGTTGTGAGTGTGGTTGGGTCTTCCTAGGTACTAATGTTGTCTGTTGAATTCTTATTTTGTGACCGGAGACCGCTTTTTCATTGATTTTTCTTTGAAGTAGTTCTAGTCATTTATATCCTTTTTTGTTTTTGCATTAGTGCATTAGTATTTTGTCTTGGTGTCTTGCTTGGCTTGTGTTTTCTACTTGCTGCAGAGACTGAGAATTTTAATGACTTGTATTGCAATTTCATTATTTTATATTGAAAATACAAAATAATAGTTGCATTATTACTTGCATCTCACATATGGATTTAAGGAGGTAGTTGCATTGGATTTCGTGGATGAGAGTTGTGTTTAGGCTTTCATATAGGAAGGATTGCATTATCATTTGGAAATGAATGAATATTTATGCATCTCATGTAGTGGCATACCCCATTTTTTCATTTAGACAAGATTGCACTTGGCATTATTTGTTAGGTGAGCACATTTATTTCACTACTGAGTCATAATACCATTAGTTGCATGGTCATTTCTCTTTGAGTAATCACAGCCATTAAAATCAACACTTAATTAAAATGAATTGCGTATTTTTCTTTTATAGGGTTCATAAACAAGATTAGGTTTTAGAGTCTTCGAATAGTTCATTGTGAGTCAATTCTCCAAGACTAATAAACACAAACAAGTAGGTGTTTGTCCAGGTGAGAGAGTGAAATCCTTGGTATAATTAGTGTTTCTCCAGAGGCTCCTCTTACACAGGAGTCAAGCATGAGGCAACACACATGATTGTGATTGGGATAGCCCTTGGTTACTTTCTGTGAGCGCTGAAGATATTTCCAGGATTGTATTCGTATCTAAGGGATTTTGAGGTACCAATTGGTGTTTTCGAGCTTCAGGATTTTCTACCCTGCCCATACGGTCAATCCCACCTACGAATATTCTCCTGAACATTGATTATATTTGGGTGACCTTAGTTTCCTTACCTAGGTATCGCAGGGGGTACTTGCAAAGGATATTCTATAAAAGTCCTAGCCGGGTAGGGGTTGGACATCACAATCGCTTTACACGTTGAAGTAGAGGGCCACTATAATTGGTTACACACCTCCTCTTGTAATGTATGGGAGTTTCGGGCCTCTCCTAGGTGAGACATACCTGCTGCAATTCGAGAGCTCATTTATCCTCCCCTTAACTTACATGCATCTAGATGTAGATTTTCTTAGGAGTATGCTCTTTGTGCGCTAGTTGGATTTAGGGATCGTGGTTACTTGAGTATATTTATGTTCTCTTGAGTTTGGGTCCTTTTATGTTCGACATGCATGATATCACTACTAGAATCCCGTCACCTGATCTAGGTCATAGTGCGGACCCTGGTGTTGGACTGGGGGGCACCACAACCCCTTATCCTACTCATGGAGTCAGGAGTGGTCATATTACACCCTCTATTACATTTGTGGAGGATTTTCACTCCCTTCACCCATTCTCAACACCAGTGTTAACCCTCACAGGGTTGGTGGTGGATATGTGAACATTAGGTCTACACCTTACATTCCTTCTTATGTCCAATCGTCCACCGTACTATTTCCTTTGAATGCATTTGTCATGATCAATCTTCCCTATATCCTATATTTTGGACTCTTTGCTGACTATTTCTAGCTATTTTGGACTATTATTGTTGTCATGTAGGGTCCATTTTTTGTACATTCTCTCCGAGGATTTGAACCATTAGTGCCCATGATAGATATAATTTTGAACTGGCATATAGGTTAGGAATTCACATTTGCTTGCATTATGCATTGCCTTATGACCATTTCACCATTACCTTAGGTACGAACCCATTCCACAAAATCATAGAACCTTCATGCTGCTATTAGAAGTGGTATTGTCTGAATGGTAGACCTTTCCTATAAATGGGTTCCCTAGTTAGATCATTCTTTGCAACTAGTACCCATGTTGATATGCCTCCTTTAGGTTGTGGGAGTCCCATTTTTAGTCCCACCATGTCCTTGAGCAAGAGCTTCATACTCCTCTTGAACTTTATACTGGATTTTCCCCATAGGGACTCCCTTGTATATATCAAGTTGTAATTGTCTTTCATGAGTTTTTCTTGCCTTATTGAGATTTATTCCGACTCCCTTATTCAAAGTTATAAGCCATATAGCTCGAGTTTGTCTCATGTCTAGACAAGCAGATCCGTTTCACATATTCTTTGTAGCTTGATCATCCCTTTACTGGGAGGAGACTTTTCCTCAAGTGTTGTTATCCTGCACATGTTTCCCTGCATTGAGCATAGTTATTTTCCACTGCTTGGAACTAGTTTTCTTGTCCCTAACACTCATCTCCTCCTAGCTATGTATTATAAAACACTTTTATTCTTTTTCAAGATTTTCAAAATATCTGAAAAAGTCCAAAAATATCAAAAAACATAAAAAGACGGATGGGAAAAGATGTTATCTTTGGTAACAGTCAAGTTGTGTAGCCTTCGAATAGAGCATTGTATATCACATACATTGGTTTGGTTATTAGTTTGACTTTTGGAGTTGTACTTGTTACTCTTATTTTATCCCCTCCGACTAAGTACGCTTCCAATCCCCATGGAGCCTCTGTTGATGCCTCCTATGTCACAGAGATGTCCCAGTTTGCATATTGAGTCCATTCTTCCTACCTTTAGTCACCACTTGCCTTATGCTCTTGTTTGAAGGAAGTTGAAGCCTGAGTCAGCCATTCCTCAGTTATCTTGACTTTGCATGTCGACCATTCCTGGTACTGTTACTGGTTCATGCACATTTTGCTCGAGTTCTTCCACATTATAAATATTTGCTAAGTAACTCATGTTGGTTGATGAGGGATTCCTTAATTCCCTCCTTTCAACGGATTCCATTCCATCCACATCAAATCATTTGTTCTAGAATAGGAGTCTAAAGTCATTTGAGTTCCTTGAGACTTAAAGTCATCAATGGTAGGTTCTCTCTCCATTGACAGTTTTGGGAATACATCAATGTCCCCTGATTCGATGGACCCTTTCAAGTGTTCAACCTCAACAAATCTATTCACACTTTTTAGATTTCACTATGTACCTTGATTCCCATTTTCATTATTGGTGGGTTATCTCGCGTCTATTAACTATATACATCAATGACCGGTAATCAAACGATGGACTACTATGTTCAACCTCGACACGTATATTCACATAGGACATTTACTCATAGCGGTTTGTGTAGAAGAGATTCCATCTTGGTGGCATTCCATATATTCTACATCCTTGATCATGCCAATATTCATGAGATTTCAGCTCTCATGATCATGATTCCAGCATTTCTAGTGTATATCAAATATCTTCATCCACTATGGAGATCTTGATCCATTGCATTCCATATATACTACATCCTTGATCGTGCCAGTATTCATGAGATTTCAGCTATCATGATCATGATTCCAGAGCTGAAATGCTGGAATCATGATCATGAGAGCTGGAATCATGCCGGCGATGAACAGACATGACACTTTGTATATCATGCCTATTCATGGCCATTGTACTCTTATGTATCCAAGGCTGCTACATGTATTTGAAGTCACATGCAGAGATTGATTATTGTATTGTACTGATGAGTAGCTGGTTTTTCCACTTGGGTCTTCATTACTCCACTTCTGGGATGGATTTTATAAGGTATTTTTTTCCATCATGTTACCCCTCTGACCTCACACATTAGGGGGCATCTATTATAGATGATTTTACCACACTAGGTATATCACACATCTATGGCCTTCCATGTCCCTCTGCAGACTCTTTGGACCCCATGGACTTATATTATACTTTGATGTTCCAAGATTATTCCCAAAAATTGCATGTTTATACCTATGTGCAACTTTTATAGCAATACACGCGTGTATATGCAGATTTTGACCTCAAACCCACGTACATCGAGATGTGTGCAAAATGACAAATATTTTTAGAGTTTTCCTTATATGAGTCCAAATAAATTAACTCTTGGCCTTTCAAAATCCTTGAGAATGATCGTATTTGAACCTCCATTACCTCTTTGGAGTGCTATATAAGGAACCCCTTGGTTACATTGAAGGAGGATAAATTGAAGAGTAAGGAAAGTATAGTCCATTGTTGCCTTAGTTTTGCTTATACTTGAGTCTGCATCCCTTTGTCCCTTGGATCACATAGTGTTCTTCCCAATATTTCCTTTTCTTTGTGAGATTTCTATTGCCAAGATGGACGATCGAAGTGATGGAGGCCTTGGTGGAGGACTCGGTTTCTCCGGTTCGCGGAAGTGTTGACAGAGTTTGTCACTATTGTATCTTTGATTTTTTAATAGAAATATTTTTTCTTGTCCAATTCATGTGCATTTTCAATATGAACATTGAATCCATGGATGTATTTAATTTCTTATGTTCATTTTGAATATGAACATTGATTGATTACATATGCTAGAGTAACTATAACACATTTATATATATCATGCTTTGTTTGTTTGTTGTTGTTGAGAGAAAATTATAATTTCAATTGCATTGGAAAATCTCAACAGGGATCTACTTCAACAGTCCAGAATAAGGTATGATTCTATATCCCTTAGTGTTAGATTCTCTTACTGCTCTTGCATATTGGGAAATATTGATTTCTTTTATCATACTGTCTTTTTTGGTGCCCCCAAGCCATAGGAAGTTTCTCTCCGTAATAGAATTGGAGACTCCGCTGGGGATGTTCCTTGTTTTTATTTAGGGTTTGGGGGCATAATGTGCTTAACTTACTATCCGTTTCTCCCCATTTCTATGTCGCATTTAGTAATATGTTCATCCATTGACACTCCCCTAGATTGGTTTAACCCTTGGCCTACTTTTTACCACTTTCTTCTCTGTATACGTGAGTTTTTGGTTAAAATTCGCGTACATACGTCGATGTTTGGCGAAAAGTCGCATATACACGTAGGTTTTTGGCCAAAAGTCATGTATATATGCAAGTTTTTTGGAAAAAAGTTGTGTACATATGTTGTTGTTCTTTAAACAATCGTGTACATCCTCCCTTTTGGTTGAGTTTAATGTTGTGGGAAGTTGTTGGGTGGCTTGTGAGTGTGGTTGGTTCTTCCTAAGTACTGATCTTGTCTATTGACTTCTTCTTTTGTGACCAGATACCACTTTTTCATTGATTTTTCTTTGAATTAGTTCTATTCATTTATCTCCTTTTTTGTTTTTCTATTAGTGCATTAGTACTTTTGTCTCAATGTCTTGCTTGGCTTGTGTTTTCTACTTGCTACAAAGACTGAGAATTTTAATGACTTTTATTGCATATTCATTCTTTTATATTGAAAATACAAAATACTAGTTGCATTATTACTTTCATCTCACATATGGATTTAAGAGATACTTGCATTGGATTGCTTGGATGAGAGTTGTGTTTAGGATTTCATATAGGAAGGATTGCATTGGAATTTGGAAATGATTGAATATTTATGCATTTCACGTAGTGGCATACTCCATTTTTTCATTTAGACAATATTACACTTGGCATTGTTTGTTAGTTGTGCACATTTATTTCACTGCTGAGTCACAATACCATTAGTTACACAGTCATTTCCCTTTGATTAATCACAGCCATTCAAATCAATGCTTAATTAAAATGAATTACACATTTTTCTTTTATAGGGTTCATCAGCAAGATTAGGTTTTAGACTCTTGGAATAGTTCATTATGAGTCAATTCTCCAAGACTACTAAACACAAACAAGTAAGTGTATGTCCATGTGAGAGAGTGAAATCCTTGGTATAAATCACTACTAGTATCCCATCACCTGCTCCAGGTCCTAATGTGGGCCCTGGTGTTGGACTGGGGGGCACCACAACCCCTTATCTTACTGATAGAGTCAAGAGTGGTCATATTCCACCCTCTACTCCATATGTGGAGGATTTTCACTCCCTTCGCCCAGTCTCAACTCCAGTGTTCACCCTCTGAGTCAATAATTGAAACCCATCTTTTCGATTTATGGAAAGATTATGCATTGGATATATATTATTAATAAATTTGCAAAATGCAAATATATTTAGAGTGCATTGCTTTGTTAGAATTAAACATAGGTTCACTCATTTATTACATAGGGGCTCAACAAGAGGAAACATGTAACTTATAAGAATTGAATTTGGGTGGGGAGAGTAACATTCATTCCTCCCAACAACCCAAGTTACAACTAATGTACACATTAGTTTGTCTATACATCAATGTTTATTTTTGAAATTGTAATGTTTATGGCATAGGGGGTTCACTAGTAAGGAAATATCATATCACGTCCATTCATATTGAGGGTTTGAATACTCTTAAAAACCTCAAAAATATATTGCTTCATATTAAGGGGCCAAGGGGAGGTTTTTAATTTGACATAGTAATATATATAATGGGGGTTATTTTATTTATGTGGGATGAGAAATAACCTACAAATCATGGATTCAATTCATACCTCCAAATTGTGGCCTATATTCATACCTCCAAATCATGCAATGGATTCATATCAGTCCTAACTGCTGCTAAGGGATAACCTTCAAATCGTGGGCTGGATTTAGACCTCCAAAACATTGAAACTTAATAGTGGATATTTTCCCCTATCCTGTAAAGATTAAAAAAACTAGATATAACCAAAGAAAAGGTAACTAAATGTTGTTAATTCCCTTGATTGCAAGAATAAATGTAGAGGAAGTGGAGGCAATGCATTGCATATTCTGAATGACCCAAATCCAAGCTATGCACATGATCATACGGTGTTATTGGAAAGTAAGATGAATCTTTCTATGTCCATTTGGGTTCAAACATCAATGATGTTTGTTTTGATAGGAAGGTAGGGAAGTCCATCCATGAAAGGGCTTCAATTTTGCATGTTTATGGAGTTTAATGTATTAAGATTATAGAAAACATGTGCTCGCTATGGTTGTACACGTATTTACATGATATAGATTGGTAGATTGGCAGGTTGTAGTGTGAAACATCTGCAATTCTCATATTTTCTAAGCATTGCACTGACTATTGACTATTGGACTACCAGTTTTTTACTTTCTTTGTTACATTGATCTCTTGAGTGGGTTTCCTTTTATGTATTTTTCCTTCCCCAATACTATTTTGTTGGGTTTTCCACAATCTAGCATTACAAATTGATTAGTCTCCCCTGCAATCTTGATGGGATCATTGCAATCTAGCATTACAAATTGATTAATCTCCAGTGCAATCTTGATGGGATCATTATTATCAGTATACTATTATTTTATTTAACATCCTTCTTGCTTATACTAAGTTGTGTTAGGGCTCATGTTTGTTACACTGATATAATATGACATAAAGGGGTATTAAAAATGGATACCTACAACATATGGTGAAACTAGGGGTTTTCTTAATTGGAAAGGTATATTGGGAGGGGGGTTCAACAATACAATCTTAGGAGGCATTTTCCAATATTTAGTGAAATTATGAATATTCTTTAATATCCTACCAATGGTCGTGCTATGTAAAAATTTCACTAAGTAAACCCCCTGTGGTTAATGGTAATTTTTTAATTTTAATATTAAATCAAATTTCTTAAGATTGACTAAGAAAGTTGGAGATAAAAAGCATGAATGTTCAAACCCCTTAGGGGTGAGCTAGTTGGGAGGAGACACCCAAAAAAACCAACCATGTTAAGGGTTGGTGTAGCCTAGGTCTCGTGGGATCCCTGGGTAATTTTGACGACTTAGATGATGCCCCTGGATGGTATCTCCTTAGCCAATAATAGAAATAGAGTGGCCCCAAATGACCAACATTTCTTAACAAACAAACAAAAAAGACAATTTTAAAATATTTTTTCTCTTTATATATATATATTATTTTTCATAAAATTTAAAAACAAAATCATATAATATATTTTTATCAACCTCTTAAACCAAAATAGACCTAATAAACCTCACCTTATTTTGCTAAACCTCTCAATAATTTATTCTTATTTCTATTTAATTAAAATAGAAATTTTATTATTTTCATCTAATTCCATAGAAATTTTCTAATCATTTATTGTTTTCTTTTTCTTATTTTTTAAATATTTTTTATTAAAATATTTTTAATAGGAATTTTTCTAATGATTTCTTTTTATCTTTTTCTTATTTTTTAAATATTTTTTATTAAGATATTAATATATTTTTTCTCCTCGCATATCTTTTAATGTTTTATTATTATTATTATTATTATTTAGTTTGTCTTAAATATGAAACCTATATCTTAAGTAAGTAAACTAGCAAATATCTTTACTAAGTAAATTGGCAAAAAGTTAATTATAAGATTTTTTTTAATATATATTTTCTTTTGAGAGATGTTTTAATATTCAATTATTATTATTATTATTTGGTTTGAGTTGCATTAAGATTTATATCTTAACTAAATAAACTAGCAAAAATTGTGTATCTTTATTTTCATTTAATTTAATAAAAGCTGGCCAATAATTTATTATAATTTTTTTTTTTTATTATTAAAATAATATGTTTTTTTTAAATGTAATTAAATATTAATTTTATAAGGGTGTACACATATTTTTTTTACTTATTGTATTTTTTAATATTAATTTTTTTTATTTTAATAAATTAATATTTAGTTAAATTAAATTTTTATGTTAATAGACATTATCTTAAATTTATTTTTATTTTTATTAAATAATATGTGTTTTATGTTTATATTAATTAGTTTAATGTTTACATTAATACTAAATATATGTATTTTTTGTTTGTTTTTTATTAAATAAAATTTATTTTATATTTATAGTAATTAATTTAATATTTACATTATAATATAAATAAATAACCACAAAACATCTCCGTAAAACAAAATAACATCTATACACTAAATAGTTAGTTGTCAACGTTTACCACCTATACACTATAACATCTATACACTAAATACTAAATAACACTAAACAAAATAACATCTATACACTATACACTAAACAAAATAACATCTATACACTATAACATCTATACACTAAATACTAAATAACGTTTATTCTTTCTATCTGCAAGTGGTGGATGCAAGAAGACCACTTTACCCGGAAAGCTGAAATCTTTATCATTTTCAATCTTTCTATCTGCAATCGGTGGATGCAAAGAGACCACTTTACCTGGAAAGCTAAAATCGTTATCATTTTCAATCGTTCTATTTGCAAGTGGTGGATGCAAAGAGATCTTGATTTAGAGACAGGATGTTGTTTTAGTAACTCACTGCTATTAATATCCAAAGCTTTCCTTTCTATCATATTCAAAACCATAAAAGCACACAGTGCCAAGTAGTCAAGCTTTACAAGGATTAGGGTCCATCAATCAATTTTTTTTTGTTTTTTTAGACCATAACAATTGGAAGATTTTGTATTAAAAACAGTGGCAAGCCACTGGGTTCATTACATCAAAAGAGAGAGCTTCTGTCACTCAGTAATTCGATAACCATGCAAACTTGCAACAAACTTGCAAACGTGGTTCGTTCTATACTCTCATCTGGACTATTGCAAAGAAATTTCCTGAGACCGTTTCCAATAGACTCAAGAGATTTTCCCTCCCAGAAATGAAGGGGAAGAGAAGGGAGTCTCACCCAGACCGGAGCGGAGGAGATGGAGGCCGTGGATGGGTCAAAGTCAGGGGTCCATGGCTTCATGGACAGCCCTGCTCTGCCCCAGAACCACGGCCCGGAGCTAGAAACCTTGAATCTATCTTCATTGGAATCAAAAATAGCCACGAAGAAACCCTTGGCACAAGGGAAAGCAACAACCTCACCATCAATCAGAGGGGACCAAGCAGAAGAGATCCAGGATCGGAGGTCTACCAGGCTAGGCCAGAAGCCATTGAATCTACAAACCAAGGAAGTCTTGCTTAACTCAGAAGCAAACTCCAGGGCTTCTTTCGGCATCTAGATGGAGATCGCCGGGGCTTCTGGAATGACAACGGGCTGAACAGAGGACTCCCCCCGTCGAGAGGCCACTTCTTTGAAAGAAGGGCAGTCCCTTCGTTGAGAGGCCACGTCCTTGAGAGAGTTGCCAAGGGAGGAAACCGGATCTGGAGGAGGAGGGCCGGTGCTGATCGGGACAGCCACGGAGGTCATGGCAGCTGCAACAACAAGCGGAGGGCGTTCTGGAGGTCGCGAGGGCGATCTGGAGGGCGATCTGGAGGCGGAGGGAGAACTGGAGGGCGATTTGGAGGCCGCCATGGCAGTTGCTGCGCTGAGATGGGCCGCGAGGAACCACTTATACTATGAAACGAGAACTATAGACTATCAAAAATAGCCACGAAGAAACCCTTGGCACAAGGGAAAGCAACAACCTCACCATCAATCAGAGGGGACCAAGCAGAAGAGATCCAGGATCGGAGGTCTACCAGGCTAGGCCAGAAGCCATTGAATCTGCAAACCAAGGAAGTCTTGCTTAACTCAGAAGCAAACTCCAGGGCTTCTTTCGGCATCTGGATTGAGATCGCCGGGGCTTCCGGAATGACAGCGGGCTGAATAGAGGACTCCCCCCGTCGAGAGGCCACTTCTTTGAAAGAAGGGTAGTCCCTTCGTTGAGAGGCCACGTCCTTGAGAGAGTTTCCAAGGGAGGAAACCGGATCTGGAGGAGGAGGGCCGGTGCTGATCGGGATAGCCACGGAGGTCATGGCAGTTGCAACAACAAGCGGAGGGCGTTCTGGAGGGCGATATGGAGGCGGAGGGCGAACTGGAGGGCGATTTGGAGGCCGCCATGGCAGTTGCTGCGCTGAGATGGGCCGCGAGGAACCACTTATACTATGAAACGAGAACTATATACTATGAACAAGAACTCTACCCATAAAAATGATGATTTTTGCAAAAAAAACACCAAAAACACCCCCCAAATAAAAAAGTGTTGATACCAGTATACACGTTTTTTTTTTTAAGGGTAAAAAATAGAGCCATGGACTAAACATCCCATATTGTTGTTTAACAAAACTTTAAAATCAAC
>LPNX010074981.1:0-150696 GCA_001517045.1 Pseudotsuga menziesii | reverse complement strand
CACACACACACATATATACATACATACATATACATATACATATACATATGTATATGTATATGTATATGTATACATACATATATACATATACATATATATATGTATATGTATATGTATATGCATGTATGTATGTATATGTATACACACACACACACACACATATATATAGTACTTGAGGATTTACAAGTAAATATCATAAGTATGGTTGGAGGCGCCATGTAGCTTTGTAGCCTTGGAAAAAAGTTTCGGCCTCCCAAAGGTTCTGTGCCTATGCAAGATGTCTGATCCCAAAATCACAAAGATATTCTCTGAGGCCATCTGGGAGGAGATATGGAGCATTTAGTCTTGCAATGGGATCAATTCCAGGCTGATACTCACCTCATTCTCCACTTTCCATCCAAGTTTGTGGGTAATCCATGACAGAGATTTGATAAAACCGTTCCATATATATGATGTGCCAATTACAAGAAAGTTCTGAAATCAGATCCAGACATCTACAATCTATCTTTAAGGTATTTGTGTGCAAAAATCCGACTCCAGATACCCTTTCATATTAATAACATCCACAAACTTTTGAGTCTAAGAGAAGTCCCAAACCAATCAAGGCGTTTGATATTCCATCCACCGTATTCATAGGGAGCAACAATAGATTGCCAATCCGCAAGGTGTAATCTTTGCCTACCATTAGAGCTTCCCCAAAGGAAGGAATAGATGCAACGCCTCAAAGAATTCAAGATGGACTTGGGGATGCGTGCCAAAGAAAACCAATAAACATCCAGACCAATGAGAACAGATCTGATGAGGATAACTCTACCCCCAAGTGAAAGGAGTCTGAAGTTCCAATTGTTGATCCGTTTTTCGAACATTGTGACTAACCACTTCTAGTCAGTAGAACGATACACCAAGGGCTTGAGACGGCATCCCAAATATTTAAAGCCATTAATAATGGGGTCCATTTTAAAAGGGAGAGTAGTAGAGATGTGCCTTCTAGTTTCCTCATCAACATCATTAAATAAGAAGGAGGACTTTTCAAGACTGATAGTCACACCAGTGGCATAACAAAAGAGATCAAGGGCCTCTTTATAAGCGTACCATTCATCCACAAAACCAAGTCCTAATAATATAACATCATCAACAAGAAAGAGGTGTGTGATTGACAGGTTGGGTGAAAGTTGTATCCCTTTTATACTACCCTTCCTCTAGGAATCCAAGATAATAAGGTTGAGGCTTTCAATGACCAAGATGAACAAGAGACGGGACAAAGGGCAACCCCGAGGGATCCCTCGAGAAGTAGGGAATAAATTAGAAGGTGCCCCATTTACCAGTACTGCAAAGTTTGTAGAGAAAACACACCCCATGATCCAATTTACACCACCCATAGGTATACCAATCTGCAGAAGGACGAGCCTCAGGAAAATCAAGTTCATTGGATCAAAGGCTTTAACAAGATCAATTTGAAGTACCATAACCTTCAAATGTTTTGTCTTTATAGTGTGAAGGACCTCTTGTGTAATGCCAACTGGTTCAGTAATTTGTCTATCCTTGAGAAACCCAAATTGATGGGTTGAAATAGCCTTGTCTAAGAGTGGTTTAAGATGAATGGCAATAATTTTTTATATGATCTTCTAGACTAAATTACAAAGAGAGATGCGCTGAAAGTTGGCAAAGGTGAGAGGATTCTGACATTTAGGGATCAATGTCAAAAAGGTATAGTTGATAGCTTTGGTGACTCTACCTTCAAGTATATCCTGTTCAGCAGCCTTGAGTATGTCCTCACCCACCAGATAAAAAAAGGCAAGGAAATATTCAACAGGACATCCATCAAGGCTAGGGGTTTTATCTTTTTTAAAACCCTTCAAGACAGTTTCTACTTCAGAGAGCGTAATAGCAGTGAGAAAGCAGTCGTTATCAATCTCTTGAACATATGAATGAAAGAGGCTAATAACTTTTAGTTGATCAACAATATTTGTATTTCCATCATCCTTAAAGAGTTCAACAAAATGTTGTTGACCCAACAGTCTTAGAGGAGTATCATTTGTAATCAAGTTCCCCTCACGATCCTTGAGAGACCAAATAGTTTTTGAAATTCTTTTGGCAGAGGCAAAGGAGTGGAAATTTTTTGTGTTGGCATCTCCTTCACAGATCCATAAAGCCCTATTTTTAAGTTTCAGAGACAACACCTCTTGAGCAAGAAAACAATCATTTTTAGTATTAAGAACAGCCAGCCTATCGGAATTAGATTCAGTAAGGATAACTGAGGACTTATGAAGGAGAGACATAATCTCATAGTCAATGTCCAACATCTTAAGTTTTGTAGTACGTTTCTTATTTATTTCCCAGGACTTAACAGTATCTTTAAGCCTTTTGAGCTTGAGGGAAAAGGTCTCTAGATGATCACAAGGTCGTAAGTGAGATGAAGCATTCCAGGAGGAACTAACAAGAGAGGAAAAATCATCCTCCAAGAGCCATGCCCTGTTAAACTTGAAGGGGTGGCAGTGTGAAGATACCCGTGGGGCCCACTCCAAGCAGATTTGGAAGTGGTATGAGATCTCTGAAGGAGTTTCCCAGGATCGATACCTAGAGAGGACAAGGAGAAGCTGTTCAGATACCAAAAAATGGTCCAGTCTTTTGCTTATACCCTCCTCCCCTGTGCGTCCATTTATCCAAGTAAGACCAAGAGAGCACAAATTAAGGTTAATCAAATCATTGCAGGTCAGGAGCTGTGAGAAATAGGATGACAGAGGATCAAGCCGAGATTTTGGGCCCCAAACTTCAAAAGAAGAGAGAGTAAAATTTAAATCCCATGCTAGGAGAAGAATAGGAAAATAAAAAAGACCATCAGTCAAGACCTTGTTCAAGAAATCAGTTCTATGAGAATAGGGACCATAACAGTTAATGACAAAAAAAGCTTCACCACTGCCCTTGAAAATGACTTTGAACAGAATGCCAACATATGAAGTGAAGGCTTTGCGTCAGATCAAATGCAGATTCCAACCCTAGAGGAGACCTCCTGAGAGGCCGAAAGACTCTAAATCATAGAATTTCCATCCTGGTTTGAGCTTGGAGAACAAGAGGAGAGCCTGAGAGAAACTACACATAGTTTCTTGGATGAGAATCATGTCAGGATTTAAAGAAGTAAATAAAGAGCAGAGGGATTTTTGTTTGGTGATCCCCCCAAAACCTCAGATGTTCATGGAAAGTATTTTCATGCGGTAACTGACTCATCAAGTGTACATGCTCTAAGTTCTTGTGGGGCATTGAGTTGAGAAGTTCGAGGTGATTTAGCAGTTGCCTTTAGCCTAGCAGAGAGGGGAGTATAAAGATCGGTAGCTCCAAGATCAGTAGGGGAAGAAGAGGGGATGGCCTCTCTAGATTTGCATATTGTCATGTTCTCAAATCGAATTGATTCCAGAGGAAGAGTAGAAGGGGATACTAGAGATTTATCAGTAAAGATGGAGAGTGAAATAACTTTGCCTTTCAAGACTCTGCAAAGTCTTGGACTAGGTACATAAGGCGGTATATTACATTATTCGAGACATGACCAAGTTTTACATTGAAGGAAGGATAAAAGGGTTGGACTAAGTGAATTAATAATTAATTTTGTAATGCCTTCATTCTGCACACAAAACCATTAATTAACCCATATTATAAATAGATTTTAAATTTTTTAAAGGTTACAACATTTACAATCTACCTTAAATAATATAAACCAGGGTCAACCTTCCATTTCTACACAATCTTTTAAGAGAGCACCTTCTATTAACAACATTGTTAAATCTTAATGGGAGAAAAATAAGAATTAAAATGAATGAGAAAATGGAATGAAAAATATTACTACAACATGCCTCCCACCGATAGATTTTTGCATTAACTGACTTCGTGCGAGACATGGATTTTTAAGAATTTTTTAGCGGTTACTTTATTTTCAAAAAAAGAGAAAAATGAAATCCTATTATAAACCCTAACTAATCGTCGACCACACAGGAATTTCCACCATAAGGATTTCTAAGAAAAAATCAATAAAATGAAATCATGTGAAATATTATTGTTTTGATTTTCTTATTCTATTTAATATTTCCTTTCTCATAAATAATAGCATCCCTTTCGGAGCAACTTCACTTTGTCCATACACATCACTTGGATTATGGAGTGTACATTTGTCAAAACCCCAAATTTTCCAAAAAATTTAAAATTTTTCAAATGCATATAATTTTAATAAATGCAGTCACTAAATGTTTGATTAGTTAACTGTTATTGAAATTCATTAATTGCTGGTTATGATTAGCAATAGAACAGTTCTTTTCAGTTTACTGACTTGTTTCTTTTTGCGAACATAAGGTGGGGCTGTCATGAAAAAACTGGGCTTACTTAGCTTACGAGCTAATGCAGAAAATTGCTTCTGTCCTTACAGATTACAGGTAAGGAGACTGGCTGCTGCAAGTAGAAAATAATTCTAAAGTCTTATGTACAAGTTTTGTTTGAAATTCAAAGTTCAGTTAAACATTAGCGGCTAAGCACCTGTCACTGCTTACTGAGGTAAATTCCATTATATGTTTTTCATTCTAGTATAGGTAGAATTATAGTTCTTTAAAAATTACAGAACTGTCTGAAATCTATCATAGTTGTCAGTATTAAAGACCTTTAGAATAAGATTGTTTACAAGTAGAATATGAAAATCCAAAGTTTATGATTACGAAAGCACAAATATTCTTACTTCGTAAAATGTAAGAGTAAGAAGTTACCGGTTACTGCTATTAAATTCGAACTATCCACTGATAGGGATATACTCATGTTGATGAACCAGGTCTTATTTTCACTACCACTAGTTTAACACATAAAGAAGCTTATCTTAGGTCTGCAGGTTAACCTACTGCAGATCAGTTATTATTTGAATTCTTAAAAGAATGTACAACATGAAGTTTCAAGGTCTAACCAAAACGTTCCAAAACTTCCTCTTCAGTGGCTTCACCCTTATATGTGATGATTTCTAAGTTAAGGACATTTACTCCAATTAATTCATTCATCAAAATATTTAGTTGCTATTTCCCTTTTATTTTAAGCATTTATCATAAGTTTGATGAATATGGTAAACCATAAAGGTTAACATTATAATACCATAGTTACTAAGGATGAGTCTATGACCTCTTTAAAGTGTACCAATAAAAAAAAAACTCTATAAGTTCAATATAAATGTTGTTGGTGGAATACTTTGTAAACATACCTTCTTTCTTAACCATATGTATAAAACTTTCACCCTAAATAAACATGTTATCCACCTATCCTATTAAGATTGTAAAATGTTTAAATGACAAAGTAGTCATACATTTGGATGACTGGCCCAAAATCAAGTCCATGATAAATTAAGTTTATAGTCTTACTCTAAGGAGTACACTTATACACCTTACCTTAGACATGTCAAATTATAAATAAGATAAAGTATTACACTTAACACTTTAGATTTAGTGTTGATTACATCGAAGGCTTAATAACTACAATATCTTGTTACAAGATTCTTTTCCAAAGTATTAGTTGTACCCACGATGATTATAGTATTATCCTTTGATTGTACATCAATGGTGATTATATAATATGACATATTGTTATGATTTGTTAACCTTGCAACGATGGTAAATCTCCACAACCAGGTTTACGTAAAAAAAATAATCTAACACTTGTTATAATGTGCCAATGATAGGGTTGACTCGACCGAGACTAAGGTTTAACCTTGGAGACAGCCGAATGATTGTCAACTCCGGATTCTTACGATTAGCTCGATGAACTATAGAAACCAACCCACTGTGGCAAGATTATTTGTAAAGCGACGTGGCTTCACTTGGGCCATGCGTTGCAGGTTTAAAATAGGTCCTCTCCAAGACCTAAATCACTATTCTCCCTCGCCTTCGGGCTCTTGTCCATCCTTTTGTGAAGAAAATGGCCGCATTGTCACTCTGTCACCTATATCAAGCTGCGACAGTCTTTTGCTTCTCCTCCCTGGTTAGCTTACTCCTTTGCACCACCATGAAGGGTATCTTGCAGTGCTACTGCTCCTCATACGTTATTCATGCTCCTGTTTGTTTATCTGCTGCCCCCATTGCTTAAGCTCGAACCCTTGACTGCGTCGTACCTTACTATTCTTCTTCAGTTTAACCACGAGAATGGCTTCTCCTTTTGAAGTGTTAAGGTTTGAGTTTACACCATTACTGTGCATTTGTCGGAAAGAGTAGCATCTCGGCTTAGGGTTTGACCCACTCCATTAGTTAGATGACTAAGGTTTCTCTGCTGTCAATGGTTCTTGGGTGTTACAACTCCATTTCTCTTGCCATCGTAGGGCAGATTCCTTGCTCGTGCTGGTCTCATGCTGTAGCTGGTCGCTGCACTGCTATTGATAAATATTTTTGTTGCTAAGGTAAAAGGATTACTTGGTTCCTTTTAAAGTTAATACCCAATTCTTCTATATTCATCTCATTGCTTTTAAATACAATCTAACAGTTGGATAAATGTTTACTTTGCAGGAATGGTATGTCTCTCTTCTTGGTCGGCACATGGAGTACAGGGTTGCGGCGATAAGGGCTACAGTAAGCCCTGGTTTCTCCATGGCTCCTTCTCCTTGTATCAACCCTTATGGGGTAAAGAGGGATTGGTCGTTACAGCCTGTTAAACCCTCAATGCTTTCGGTTAATTTGGTTGTTGGTTCGCTGTTAACATCATTGGGTTAAAACCCTAGCTCTATTGTAGAGCTCTCCGGCTTCGGTCGTGAGTGTAAATTTTTGTTTTGTAATTATTACCGTGTTTAAAGTGAAGAACAGGCTATAAGCCTTCATGTGTAAATTTTATTTTTAATGTGGCCGTGGGTAACAATACCGAACTGGGTTTTACAGTCATTAATGTAGTATATTCGGATTTATAGGGTTTTTACCCTAAGTTATTACACAAGTATGAAGTACTGAAATCTTTTTCCTGCATCCTTCCTTGCTTATATTATTGTAATTTTGAATGTTTTCTTATATTTAATTTTTAAAACACGACTATGAGTAACTAATGTTAATTTCACCGATTATTGATTTACTTGTAATAATTGGGTTTATAGGGTTTAACCCTATTTGACAGTGAAAGGAAAAAGAATAACTCTGTTCCTTTTTTTTTTAGTTACTGTTAAGTTACAAAGACTTCTGCGATATTAGGGTTACTGGTTATATTTATAGTATGTAATTAAGCTCGATTAAGGAGCATCCTGTACTTCTATTGTTTATTTCCTGCACAAAAAGTATTTGATTTGTTTACTGTTTAAAAAGTATTTTTATTAGGATTTATGTATCTGGTTTAAAATTTGACTTTCTAGTGAATAAGGAAATGTAATTACTGATGTAATGTTTATACCCTTTTAATAATATAGGGTTTTTATAACTTTCTTTTTCAATTAAACTAAGTACTGTCAGTATACTTGTACCTATAGCTCAGATAGTAAAGTAGTTCTAGGATACAGTATAAATCTTTCTAAGATTGACTTACAGTAAATAAAATACTACTTATGTTAATAATAATAATATTCTTATATTGCATAAATAAATTACTATTATACTAACTATATTAGCTCGGCAAATACTATAGGTTATGTATTATCATCCTTAGTTTAATTTATAAGTATAATGAAAATAGTACTTGTTATTGATTTTTCTGTAATTTATACTATACTATCTACGTCCTGTTGTAATTAATTTATTTTCTTAGTTATCATGTTTATTTATAAATATACAACATTTTAATTAACTCTATCCATAATTTATCTTGTAATTATTAACATTCGTTCAAACTCTATATAAAAAGAATAACAGCTCGGAAAACTAGTTCGAGCTTAGTTCTAATAAAAGAAAGAAAATAATAAAATAATTACATCACAAAACCTTCCTAAAGTCTCAGCCAGATTGGTTTGATAGTAGCATCTCATCCTTGTATAACCATTTTTATTTTCAGTTTATTATTAGACATTTAGTATAAAATTATTCTAATACAGAAGAAAGGACTGTATAGTAAAACAGTATTAAATCTAGTCTAACATCTACTATCTATTCTTTACAATATGAATCACTGGAAACAAAATATAGTACAAGGAAGTAGTTTGTAACTAAAAACTCATACAACAGTCTATAAAATATCTTTTCTGGAAATAGTTAAAGAAGTCAATCTATTACTTTGCAATCTCATCATGCTATTCTTACTTAAATTTACCCTTCTGCTGGAGTACAGTCTGGTAAAACCCAGATGTGGAAAAACACAGAGGGTCTTTATCTTTCATCAATGATTTCATTACTAATAAACTAAAATATTTACATCATTAACCAGTTAACTCTTAATTCATAAACTATGATAAACATATAACCATTCACTGTGTTTAAAACAAGACAGTTAAGTGACAGAACCTGTTTGAACTGGGACAACAACAGCAATGGGAGGCCGTTCCTCCCTACCAATTCCTGGAGGGTGCTCAAACAGCGACTCCTCAGGACCTCCGAGCTTGCTCTGGTCTCCCCGACTGGAACTAGGTGCAGCAAAGTCAGATACCAGTCTTCAAACTCAGTATTAAAACCAGAACTTATCAGTAAGTTTCCCCAGCTAAAAAGCTGTAATAACCAAGTTACTACAGCATTCCTCTCAGAACAACTTCCTTACTGTTTTTCCCTCTTTTCTCAATGAATTCCTGAATAACATTCACCTGAATGAATTCTCTCTGGAATAATAATATCTGAGCAGCCTCAACTCTCTTCATTGAGTACTTTTAAAAGATTGCCTAGGTCTTTTTGGGTTAATTGTCATTTAATGAGCCACTTGCTCTGATCCCACTTTCTTGGGGGATCATGACCCCAAATATAGGGAAGTTTCCACCTGCAACTTAGGAAGTGTTTGAGGATGCTGCCACTTGTCTTTTGCCCTCCACCTAGTTCCATCCACTAGTTTGACCAGTAACCTCTTTTTAACAGCTCTCCCTTGCTGTTATCTCCACAATTTATTTATTAATAATAAAATATTTTGAATTACATTCCATTTTTGTTGACTCTGCTGAGTCATCAGTTCCTACTTAGCATTAAACTTAACATAATGTCTTAGGAATATAATTAAAGCAATTAACATTATTTTACAAAATTGGGGTATGTGACATACACACCCCCTTAAAATGTAACATCGTCCTCGATGTTACTTATTCTTCATCCTC
Organism: Pseudotsuga menziesii; assembly: GCA_001517045.1. Classification (NCBI taxonomy): domain Eukaryota; kingdom Viridiplantae; phylum Streptophyta; class Pinopsida; order Pinales; family Pinaceae; genus Pseudotsuga; species Pseudotsuga menziesii. The sequence goes on along the minus strand of LPNX010074981.1, from coordinate 141,488 downwards.
TGCAACCGCCTGGAACAGATTCGGGTCTTCCCGCATCTTACTTTCCAGTTCCCAGGTAGCTTCTTCAGGACTAAGGTGCTTCCATTGCACCTTCAACTGTCCAATTGTGCGGTTCCACAGAGTAATTTCCCTCCTCCCGAGGATACAGTCCGGTTCCACCAGAACTTCTCCTTCTGGTTCCACCTGTACAACATTCCAATCAATCACATGATTAGCATCATGAACATACTTTTTCAGAACAGAAACATGGAAAACATTATGCACTTTCAAGTTAGGTGGTAACGCTAGCTGATATGCAACTTGACCAATTCTGGATAAATTTTCAAACGGACCACAGTAACGTGGTGCTAGTTTTGCACAAATCCCCAGTCTTAGGGAGCTCTTCTTTGGTCTTACCTTTATAAACACGTGCTCACCCACCTGGAACTCTTTGGGAGTTCTTTTCAAATCTGCTTGGCTCTTTTGTCGATCCTGTGCTACCTTCAAATTTTCCTGCACTTGTTTCACAATCTGTTCCATTTCCTTCAATAATTCAAGCCCTAACACCAATCTATCTACTGGATTATTCCAGGAGATAGGAGTGTTGCATTTACGCCCATACATAATTTCAAATGGGCTGAACTTAGCTGATGACTGATAGTTATTATTGTATGCAAATTATGCTAAATGAAAATAGTCCTCCCACTTACTTGGCTGATCTTTAACATACATTCTTAACAGGTCTTCCAGCACTTGATTCACTCTTTCAGTATATCCGTCTGTCTGAGGATGGAAAGAGGTGCTGAAATGCAGTGTTGTGTTTAATCCCTTAAACAAGGACCTCCAAAAATTCCCTGTGAATTTAGGATCCCTGTCTAAAATGATAACTTTAGGTACTCCATGTAACCTAAAAATCTGCTTTAGAAATATATCAGCTATATTAGTAGCCTTGTAAGTAGTCTTGACAGGAATGACGTGTGCTGCTTTACTTAACTTGTCCACCACCACCATAATTGAATCGTTCTGATTCTGATTTCTGGGTAATCCAGTAATGAAATCCAAGCTGATTACTTCCCATTTCCAACTAGGAATAGGCAATGGTTGCAGTAAGCCAGTTGGATGTTGGTGTTTAGTTTTCACTTGTTGACAATCCAAACATCTAGCTATGTATTTAGCTACTTCAGATTTCATATTAGGCCAGAAATATTATTTTCTTAACATGGTGACAGTCTTCTGGTAGCCTGGATGTCCTGAGTAAGGTGTTTTATGAACTTCATCCAGAATCAACAATTTAACCTTAGGCACATTAGGCACATACAGTTTGTCTTTAAACAATAAAAATCCATCTTTATTTAGACTATAACCTTTTATTAAACTTTATGTAGGTTCTTCTTTAGCTGTAACTTGTAATTTTTTATAAATTTCATCCTGTTTTATCCCTTCTGTCAGCTGTTCATTTAAATCAGAAATATAAGTGCTGATTGCTGCTGTAAAATTCAGCTTTGCATTTCTGCTTAAAGCATCAGCCACCTTATTGTCTTTCCCTTTTATATGTTGAATTTCAAAGTCGTATTCACTTAATAAGGCTAACCACCTTGCTTGTCTTGCATTTAAATTGGGCTGATCTAAAAGGTATTTCAGACCCTTATTATCAGTCATTAAAATAAACTTTCTGCCTATTAAGTGGTGTCGCCACATGTTTAAAGCATGTATAACAACAGCAAGTTCTAAGTCATAAGTTGCATAATTATTTTCGTGGATTTTTAATTTCCTAGACTCATAGGCAATGACATGCCCGTCTTGAGTCAGCACACCGCCTAAACCATCATTACAAGCATCGGTGCAAACCACGAAATCCTTATTAGGATCTGCAATTCTTAGAATAAGCACAGTTGTTAATAATTTTTTTAATTTCTTAAAACTCTCTTCACACTTTAAGTTCCAATCAAATTTATTGCCTTTATTTTGCAAATAAGTGATTGGATTAGCTATTTTTGAAAAGCCTTCAATGAATCTCCGGTAATAACCGGTAATTCCCATGAATGACCTAACATCTGTTACGTCTTTTGGAACTGGCCAATCTTCGATTGCCCGTATATTTTCAGGATCAACTGAAATCCCTTCCTTAGTCACTACGTGACCTAAGTACTAGATTTCATCCTTAAATAAATCACACTTGCTGAACTTCGCAAAGAGTTGTTGCTCTCGCAGCTCCTGTAAAACTATCTGTAAGTGTTCCTTATGTTCTGTCTCATTTTTAGAATAAATTAAGATGTCATCGATAAATACGACAACAAATTTATCTAAGTATTTATGCATTATATTATTCATTAGGCACATAAAGACAGCTGGGGCATTAGTAAGCCCAAATGGCATTACGACAAATTCGTAATGTCCATACCTCGTTATGAAGGCTGTCTTGAAGATGTCCTCATCTTTAATTCTTACCTGATGATATCCTGATCTCAGGTCTATCTTGGAGAACACCGTAGCTCCACGTAGCTGATCAAACAGATCAGCTATGTGGGGCAACGGATATCTGTTTTTAATTGTCATCTTATTTAGTTGACGGTAATCTATGCATAGTCGTATAGTTCCGTCTTTCTTTTTGACAAAGATGACCGGTGCTCCCCAAGGGGACACACTAGGTTGAATGTACTTCTTATCTATTAATTCTTTTAACTGTGATTTTAATTCATTAAGTTCTAAAATATTCATACGATACGGAGCCTTCGAGCTAGGTACAGCACCTGGTACCAGCTCAATAGTGAAATCCAGTTCTCTCCTGGGAGGTAATCCTGGAATTTCCTCCAGAAAAACATCAGTAAATTCGTTTAAAACAGGAATATCCTCTATTTTTATTTTATCTTTTTCAGATTTACTTGCCTCATCTGTAATAGTTACAGCATAGGCTTTGCACCCCTTCCTGACTGCTCTTTTAAGTTGTAAGGCAGAAATCTGCCTAATTACAGTTTTCCTAGGAATACCTTTAACTGTTACTAGCTGTTCATTATTATTTACGCACGTAAAGGTTTTATCAAAATAGTTTAAAACTACCTTGTGCTGTTCTAACCAATCCATACCAATCAGTAAGTCATACGAGCCAAGTGGCAGAACATTTAACTTAACAGTAGTTTTAAAATCATTCATAACTAAGGCACATTCTTTCACATAGCAGGTTACTTTCCTTTTTGCCCTAGTGGCTAATTGAACTAACCAGGAGTTATCAAACTTTTCAACAGTCAAATTACACTTTTTTACTATCTAAGGTGAAATGTAACTAAGACTAGCTCCTGGATCTATTAAAATGGTTACGGGGGTTTTGTTAACCATACCTTCTACTTTCACCATGGAAGTCTGATAATCAGCTTGGCGGTTCTCCAACGCTGCGTTGATTCTGGGCATAGTCCTTGCAAATTCTCCAACAGTCATTTCATCCTGCACAGTATGAATATTGTTGTTTGGCTTTTTCCGATTTGGCTAGACCGAAGCATAGTGCGGGCCATTGCACTCCCAACACTTAACAGGCTCCTTTCGTTCGAAATTCTTAGTGAAATTTCAATGATTGTTTGAAGCTTCCTTGCCCTTGAAGTTATTGGAATTATTAGAATTATTAGAAGCACCATTTCTGTTTCCCTGGAAGTTCTTACCATTAGAATGATTTATGTTCTTATTATTCCTGGAATTTTTTTGGGGTACAAATTCCTTTTTCTTGAACTCGGGCTGATTACTGTTCTTTTTAGCCTTCTAGTTGGTTATACCTTCCTTCTTTTTGTTCTGTTCAAAATAGAAATTTGCCTTCCTCATAGCTTCTTCCAGAGTCTTAGGGTTATCATACTCGATTCTGTCCTTGATATGATATGGCAGACAGTTGAGAAACCACTGTACTTTAGGTTTCTCATCAACTAAATAAGGCACATACCTTAACAAACTTAAGAATTTACTGTTTAAGTCCTTCATAGTCATGGTTCCTAACTTTAACTCATAAAATTCTTTAGCCCTTTCTTCATAGTATTGTTCGGACAGAAAATTCTTCTTGAAGTACCTTTTAAAGGTACTCCAATTGACTTCTCTTTCTTTGATCCCCTTAACTCTTTTCAGATCTTGCCACCATATATCTGCCTTTCCAGAGAGATTATAGATGGCCATTCTTGCCTTCAGCTGGTTTGAATAGTTGTATATCTGAAAATATTTCCTCATCCCGGATAACCAGGACTCTGCCTCTTCCCCTTTTTCAGTCTCTCCGTTGAAAGTTGGGGGCTTTATTTTTTTAAACTCCCCGGAAATCTCTTCATATGGCCTGTACTTTTTCTTTCTGTTATACAACTCAGCCTCACTACTGTCACTAGTAGTGTAATAGCTTTGTTGTTCCCTGAATCCTTTAGATGATGAACTGCTTTCAACTTTATCCAGTTTCATCTTTTTAGATCCTTTCTGATGGCTAGCTTCTTCAGATTCGGATCTTTTTCTCCTTCCTTCAGTCTGAAATTTTTCCATCAAAATTTGGTTTAACTCCTCTTAAGTCTTCAAAATTCTCTCATTATCCTTCTTGACTGATTCCATTTCAGTCTTCAAATCCTTGATAGTCTGCATCAACTCTGAAGAGTGAGCAGTTACCTCTTCTAACATAGACTCTCTAGACATCTGTCTTGTCTCAGTGTTTGGAGACTCCTCCCCAGCATATTCTCCTAGCTTCTCCATACCTACCTGTTAGATTCAAAAAAAGAATTTTTCTGCTTTTTTTTACATAAAACAAAAATACAGGTTAGTACATTATTTTTACTGTTCTGTGGAAACTAGTTGGGCCACATCAAGGCCTAGTATTTGAACCATGCTCTGATACCACATGTCAAAACCCCAAATTTTGCGAAAAATTTAAAATTTTTCAAATGCATATAATTTTAATAAATGCAGTCACTAAATGTTTGATTAGTTAATTGTTATCGAAATTCATTAATCGCTGGTTATGATTAGCAGTAGAAAAATTCTTTTCAGTTTACTGACTTGTTTTTTTTTGCGAACATAAGGTGGGGCTGTCATGAAAAAGCTGGGCTTACTTAGCTTACGAGCTAATGCATAAAATTACTTCTGTCCTTACAGATTACAGGTAAGGAGACTGGCTGCTGCAAGTAGAAAATAATTCTAAAGTCTGATGTACAAGTTTTGTTTGAAATTCAAAGTTCAGTAAAACATTAGCGGCTAAGCACTTGTCACTGCTTACTGAGGTAAATTCCATTATATGTTTTTCATTCTAGTATAGGTAGAATTATAGTTCTTTAAAAATTACAGAATTGTCTGAAATCTATCATAGTTGTCAGTATTAAAGACCTTTAGAATAAGATTGTTTACAAGTAGAATATGAAAATCCAAAGTTTATGATTACGAAAGCACAAATATTCTTACTTCGTAAAATGTAAGAGTAAGAAGTTACCGGTTACTACTATTAAATTCGAACTATCCACTGATAGGGATATACTCATGTCGATGAACCATGTCTTATTTTCACTACCACTGGTTTAACACATAAAGAAGCTTATCTTAGGTCTGCAGGTTAACCTACTGCAGACCAGTTATTATTTGAATTCTTAAAAGAATGTACAACATGAAGTTTCAAGGTCTAACCAAAACGTTCCAAAACTTCCTCTTCAGTGGCTTCACCCTTATATGTGATGATTTCTAAGTTAAGGACATTTACTCCAATTAATGCATTCATCAAAATATTTAGTTGCTATTTCCCTTTTATTTTAAGCATTTATCATAAGTTTGATGAATATGGTAAACCATAAAGGTTAACATTATAATACCATAGTTACTAAGGATGAATCTATGACCTCTTTAAAGTGTACCAATAAATAAATAAAAAACTCTATAAGTTCAATATAAATGTTGTTGGTGGAATACTTTGTAAACATACCTTCTTTCTTAACCATATGTATAAAACTTTCACCCTAAATAAACATGTTATCCACCTATCCTATTAAGATTGTAAAATGTTTAAATGACAAAGTAGTCATACATTTGGATGACTGGCCCAAAATCAAGTCCATGATAAATTAAGTTTATAGTCTTACTCTAAGGAGTACACTTATACACCTTACCTTATACATGTCAAATTATAAATAAGATAAAGTATTACACTTACCACTTTAGATTTAGTGTTGATTACATCGAAGGCTTAATAACTACAGTATCTTGTTACAAGATTCTTTGCCAAAGTATTAGTTGTACCCACGATGATTATAGTATTATCCTTTGATTGTACATCAATGGTGATTATATAATATGACATATTGTTATGATTTGTTAACCTTGCAACGATGATAAATCTCCACAACCAGGTTTACGTAAAAAAAATAATCTAACACTTGTTATAATGTGCCAATGATAGGGTTGACTCGGCCGAGACTAAGGTTTAACCTTGGAGACAGCTGAATGATTGTCAACTCCGAATTCTTACGATTAGCTCGACGAACTATAGAAACCAACCCACTGTGGCAAGATTATTTGTAAAGCGACGTGGCTTCACTTGGGCCATGTGTTGCAGGTTTAAAAAGGGTCCTCTCCAAGACCTAAATCACTATTCTCCCTCGCCTTCGGGCTCTTGTCCATCCTTTTGTGAAGAAAATGGCCGCATTGCCACTCTGTCACCTATATCGAGCTGCGACAGTCTTTTGCTTCTCCTCCCTGGTTAGCTTACTCCTTTGCACCACCATGAAGGGTATCTTGCAGTGCTACTGCTCCTCATACGTTATTCATGCTCCTGTTTGTTTATCTGCTGCACCCATTGCTTAAGCTCGAACCCTTGACTGCGTCGTACCTTACTATTCTTCTTCAGTTTAACCACGAGAATGGCTTCTCCTTTTGAAGTGTTAAGGTTTGAGTTTACACCATTACTGTGCATTTGTCGGAAAGAGTAGCATCTCGACTTAGGGTTTGACCCACTCCATTAGTTAGATGACTAAGGTTTCTCTGCTGTCAGTGGTTCTTGGGTGTTATAACTCCATTTCTCTTGCCATCGTAGGGTAGATTCCTTGCTCGCGCTGGTCTCATGCTGTAGCTGGTCGATGCACTGCTGTTGATAAACATTTCTGTTGCTAAGGTAAAAGGATCACTTAGTTCCTTTTAAAGTTAATACCCAATTCTTCTATATTCATCTCATTGCTTTTAAATACAATCTAACAGTTGGATAAATGTTTACTTTGCGGGAATAGTATGTCTCTCTTCTCGGTCGGCACATGGAGTACAGGGTTGTGGCGATAAGGGCTACGGTAAGCCCTGGTTTCTCCATGGCTCCTTCTCCTTGTATCAACCCTTATGGGGTAAAGAGGGATTGGTTGTTATGGCCTGTTAAACCCTCAATGCTTTCGGTTAATTTGGTTGTTGGTTCGCTATTAACATCATTGGGTTAAAACCCTAGCTCTATTGTAGAGCTCTCCGGCTTCGGTCATGAGTGTAAATTTTTGTTTTGTAATTATTACTGTGTTTAAAGTGAAGAACAGGCTATAAGCCTTTAAATTTTCTTTTTAATGTGGCCGTGGGTAACAATACCGAACTGGGTTTTACAGTCATTAATGTAGTATATTCGGATTTATAGGGTTTTTACCCTAAGTTATTACACAAGTATTAAGTACTGAAATCTTTTTCCTGCATCCTTCCTTGCTTATATTATTGTAAATTTGAATGTTTTCTTATATTTAATTTTTAAAACACGACTGTGAGTAACTAATGTTAATTTCACCGATTATTGATTTACTTGTAATAATTGGGTTTATAGGGTTTAACCCTATTTGACAGTGAAAGGAAAAAGAATAACTCTGTTCCTTTTTTTTTCGTTACTGTTAAGTTACAAAGACTTATGCGATATTAGGGTTACTGGTTATATTTATAGTATGTAATTAAGCTCGGTTAAGGAGCATCCTGTACTTCTGTTGTTTATTTCATGCACAAAAAGTATTTGATTTGTTTACTGTTTAAAAAGTATTTTTATTAGGATTTATGTATCTGGTTTATAATTTGACTTTCTAGTGAATAAGGAAATGTAATTACTGATGTAATGTTTATACCCTTTTAATAATATAGGGTTTTTATAACTTTCTTTTTCAATTAAACTAAGTACTGTCAGTATACTTGTACCTATAGCTTAGACAGTAAAGTAGTTCTAGGATACAGTATAAATATTTCTAAGATTTACTTACAGTAAATAAAATACTACTTATGTTAATAATAATAATATCCTTGTATTGCATAAATAAATTACTATTATACTAACTATATTAGCTCTCGGCGAATACTATAGGTTCTGTATTATCATCCTTAGTTTAATTTATAAGTATAATGAAAATAGTACTTGTTATTGATTTTTCTGTAATTTATACTATACTATCTACGTCGTGTTGTAATTAATTTATTTTCTTAGTTATCATGTTTATTTATAAATATACAACATTTTAATTAACTCTGTCCAGAGTTTATCTTGTAATTATTAACATTCGTTCAAACTCTATATAAAAAGAATAACAGCTTGGAAAACTAGTTCGAGCTTAGTTCTAATAAAAGAAAGAAAATAATAAAATAATTACATCACAAAACCTTCCTAAAGTCTCAGCCAGATTGGTTTGATAGTAGTATCTCATCCTTGTATAACCATTTTTATTTTCAGTTTATTATTAGACATTTAGTATAAAATTATTCTAATACAGAAGAAAGGACTGTATAGTAGAACAGTATTAAATCTAGTCTAACATCTACTATCTATTCTTTACAATAAGAATCACTGGAAACAAAATACAGTACAAGGAAGTAGTTTGTAACTAAAAACTCATACAACAATCTATAAAATATCTTTTCTGGAAATAGTTAAAGAAGTCAATCTATTACTCTACAATATCATCATGCTATTCTTACTTAAATTTACCCCTGTGCTGGAGTACGATCTGGTAAAACCCAGATGTGGAAAAAAACAGAGGGTCTTTATCTTTCATCAATGATTTCATTACTAATAAACTAAAATATTTACATCATTAACCAGTTAACTCTTAATTCATAAACTATGATAAACATATAACCATTCACTGTGTTTAAAACAAGACAGTTAAGTGACAGAACCTGTTTGAACTGGGACAACAACAGCAATGGGAGGCCATTCCTCCCTACCAATTCCTGGAGGGCGCTCAAACAGCGACTCCTTAGGATCCCCGAGCTTGCTCTGGTCTCCCCGGCTGGAACTAGGTGCAGCAAAGTCAGATACCAGTCTTCAAACTCAGTATTAAAACCAAAACTTATCAGTAAGTTTCCCCAGCTAAAAAGTTGTAATAACCAAGTTACTGCAGCATTCCTCTCAGAACAACTTCCTTACTGTTTTTCCCTCTTTTCTCAATGAATTCCTGAATAACATTCACCTGAATGAATTCTCTCTGGAATAATAATATCTGAGCAGCCTCAGCTCTCTTCATTGAGTACTTTTAAAAGATTGCCTAGGTCTTTTTGGGTTAATTGTCATTTAATGAGCCACCTGCTCTGATCCCACTTTCTTGGGGGATCATGACCCCAAATATAGGGAAGTTGCCACCTGCAACTTAGGAAGTGTTTGAGGATGCTGCCACTTGTCTTTTTCCCTCCACCTAGTTCCATCCACCAGTTTGACCAGTGACCTCTTTTTAACAGCTCTCCCATGCTGTTGTCTCCACAATTTATTTATTAATAAAAAAATATTCTGAATTACATTCCATTTCTGTTGACTCTGCTGAGTCATCAGTTCCTACTTAGCATTAAACTTAACATAATGTCTTAGGAATATAATTAAAACAATTAACATTATTTTACAAAATTGGGGTATGTGATAACATTTCTCTTCAATAATTTTCATAATTCTTCATTTGTTGCCATTCCAATATGTCTCAACTCCATTATTTCCAACAACATTTTTTTATGGCTAAGTTTTCTCACAATGAAATGCTTCTCTATTCATAAAGAATCATCTCTCATTGATTTCTAATCAATCAAGCGTTGATCCACAACATTATATTGTATTTATTTAGAATTGAGCTGACCTTATCCATGTATACGACTCATTTTTGTTTGGGATGAACATTTTCTTCCAACCTTTTCATAAGCAATATCATTATTGACTGCATAGCCTAGCTTGACAACATGCATTGTGAGGACAACTTCATTTCCATTACATAATTGAGGCTTTGATTGACTGAAACATCATATGAATTTATGTTCAAATTATTTGGGAGAGAGATTGAATCTCTCTTTCATGACCATGAACATAAACAAATATTTACAAGCATTTTCATGTAGTCAATTTGACTAACTGTTGGAATAAACTTTAAATCTAGACATTAGGCATGCAGTCATGCAGCCATGCATTATTGCATGCATGCAATCATGTAGTCATGCAATATTGCATGCATAAAATCATGCAATAATGCAGTCTTGCATGCATGCAATCATGCAACATTATTCTCCCTAGTACCTAGACTATGATGTTGAACCCCCAGTGCTAAATTTTAGTCATTATTTGCCCTCATCGGCCACTCATGCACCTCATTCCTACCTTTTAGGACCTTATCCAACCTCATGCATGATTTTTGGAGTAGTTGAATCAGTTCGCTTGATTTAAGGTGCCTTGTCTCCAATCTCACATAGTTAATTTATTCTCCTTCCTAAATTTCATGAGACCGAGTCATAAAGAGCTCAATGACCACTTCGAGTCACATCATTCGTCTCCTAAATATCCTCTGCCTAATTTCTATCCTAGTTTATCCCTCATGCTCCAACCACATTCAGTTAATTGGTCTCCCATCACGAGTTGCCACTAGCCTATGTCTAGAGATTGAATATAGGCTAACTAAGTCTGCCACATGTGTGGATTTCAAATGCCTTTTTAGGCTCAGAAATTTCTCCTTTGGAGATGTATTATTAATGTACACTTAGTGAATAACAGACAATAAATATTTTATTCAATTGAGTTTCTTCTCATGTTTATTTTGTTCAATATTTCTTCACTAGTTTTGCTACAAATCTATATTGTTTATCTCAGCATGATCATATTGTGCTCAAAATCCTTAGTTATAGAATTTCTTCTTCTTCTTTTTTACTAGGGGAATCGACAATTAGAGATAAGGATGGTACTCGTGTGACACGGGATCCAGAGATCCAATCCCGCTACCACTATACCCCTAGGTGCCCCACACACCCCGCAAGCATGGGACACAGGTAAAGACGGGTGTGATTTGAACTCGTGACCTCCAATTTACAACATGTGACTTCATATCAAGTGAACCGCCAATGAGCAACACCCGTACGGGCACTTAGCTGTAGAATTTATTATTTCCATCAAGGCTATAGAAAATTCACATGGTATCAGAGATTATGGAGCTTATCCTAAGCCATAGATGCTTGTTGTAGTGCACCAGAAGCAGTGGAGTTTCTACATAATTCCTGGGGAAATTACCTTTAAGCCATTGGATTTATCCTTTGGAGTCTACCCAAGTGTGAAGTACTCCCGAATGTGCCTATTGTATTAAGCATATCTAAGTAGATTCAATTAATCCTCCATTCAAACTTTCAGAGTGTTTATTTTTAAGTACAATTTCAATAGGTTTTATGGATTCAAAAGTATCAGCTCCTCTTCTTACTCCATTCACAAACTATTAAGAGTGGAAATAGAAGGTGATTGCATCTCTAAAGAGAGAAGATCTATATGAGATATCTATTGCAGTTGGTGAAGAGTCTTATGAAGAGAAAAATGAGTGGCTAAATGACTGTGATAGGCTTTTGGATTGCTATGTCTAGCTATTTCTCCAAATATGCGCTACCTGATTGATTTTGTTGAATACCCAAAGGATATATGGATAATTTTGGATAGATTATTTGGCAAGCACAATGAGGTTCAATCCAAAAACATGGAGAGATAATTGGGCACCTCCTCATATGTTTTGCTACCTGATGTCTCGGCCTTAATACTCTTTGATGAATTTGTACATGTTGAAGGGAATCAAAAGCCAGAGTCTTCATCTCATTCAATTTTAATTTGTGAAAGTCTCCTTGAGGAGAATTCTTCTCATGCTACTCTATAATTTAATGAGAAATATGATGCCTCATCTTCCCATGCAGTTGCTATAGAAGAAGACATTCAAACCACCATTGTTGAAGAAGAACTCTCCTTCCAGTTATTCTCGAGTGATTCTTCTATTTTGAATTATGAGCAAAATTTACCAGTGATTGCTCTAGACGCTAAAGAGGGATTTGATTCTTCTCTTTCCAACATTGATGATGGTGTGCATAGTAGTGATATATTGAATGTTTTGGAGGTAATATCATATTTTGGAAGTTATACATTCACTCGCATTGGTCCAATGCTTCCAGTGAATTCCTACTTGATTGCTTGCAACGATTCTCAAAATGTTATTGAAGAAGAAAAACAGTGTGAATTTTCCATCTTGTGGAGCACCTCAGATACATGTCTCACCTTCTTAGAGCTGATTTTAACTATCATGATTTGAATTTGATGCTTAAATACATTCATTTATACTTGGAACTGATCTAATCACTCTTTGTGTGAAAAATCAAGCACCTCAAGTTTCTTTTAAAATTTTTGTTGTTGAGGATTTTTTATGAGTTACTGCTTTATTCCATGAGTTTACTAATATGCTAGATAGTGATTCATTTGATATTTTGGAAGCTAGATCAGATTATGGATCTCATACATTCAATATCCATGGTACCATGCCTCCTCTTCTTTCGTACATGGTCACATGCTCATTTCCTCACAACGAGACATCATACATTCACTTGCTCCTCACATTTGGAGCTGATTTTACCTCACTTGGTTCAATGTTCAAGTCTAAATCATCCTAGTTTCTTGGTTTTACCTTACACGGTTAAAATTCTCACGCATATCAAAGTTCATCTGGATCTACTCTCAGCTCTGTTGGTTCAAATTTCTAGGATCCTCATGACTTTGCCCCCATATTGGCATACATTCTTGGAGCTTCTCTTGCTTGAAATTGCAAGTTTCAAGATCATCATTGGCACACTTGGGAGCAAATACCTCTTCTTGGAGAGAGGAAAGTACCTCTTAATATTCAAATTTCCCATCATTGGCCTCATTGGCCTTCTTTGGGATACTATGTTTATGTTTACAGTCTGAAGTAAAAAATAATAATTTACATTTCATGTCCATATTTAGAGGGGAGGTTTTTGAACTATCCACTGAGGAAATTCGCAGGTGCAGACAGAGAGAAATTTTGAACTGTCCATTGAGGAAAATTCGAGTGCAGCAGTGGACCGAAATTTGTAGCAGAGCTTTGAAGTTTTTTTTTTGCTAACTGTTTGAGGAAATTTTTGGAGGAGCAACAGTCAAAGTCATTTTTCGAATGGTATTAAGGATTGCTTCAGTAGTGTCTTTGTCAATTCGTAGGCAGCAGTCGATCCGAAATAGAGCAAACAAGAAGTGTGGATGTTGGTGTGTTACTACTCCAAAGTTGACCAAACATTTGCAGCAGCCCGTGTTTGAATTGTTCACTGTAGCGGCTCTATAGTATATCCAACAAAATGAATGTGGAAGATAATAAGGGACTAAGAACAGAGTTGAAAAGCTTACTAAATGACAAGTCTATGGCACATTTTGGTGTTGTTTTGGTATATTTTTAAAGTCTTTTTGTGACTAGATATTGCACAGATTTGAAGGCAACTGCTTGACTAGATTTGAGGACTGTTTATACACTTTATGAACTGTTTAGAGATTGTTCTTGAAAGATTGGTTAAACTTTGTCTTTGGACAGTCTTAAGGACTGATTATTGAGGTAGCACACTCTGATTTTCGAGGAGAGTAGACCCGAATTTTGAAGGTTAACATTTTCCTTGGGATAGTGTTGGAGGCTTTCCACACGTGCAATAGTCCATATTAAATACTTTGCAGACCTAATTTGACTATGGACACACAGTCCGAATTGTGACAAGTTATGGGTTTGACTTGTGGTTAGGGCTCTTCCTAAACCTCATACACAGTTTGGGCTTCCAAAGAAAACTACCTTAATCCGAGTTTGATGTACATAGGTTGCGGTTTCACTGTGTAAAGAACATGCACAGTCTTAATCTTGACAAAGATCGAGCTAGTAGAACAGTCCAAGTTGTTTCCCATCTCAGACAAGGAACTAGTCAACTTTACTAAACTGACAGCCAACAGTCTCGAGCTTTGAAGGAGCTAGTAGTCTTGAGGTTGGAGCAGGTCACGTATTTTTTATCAGTCACAGTCTAAGGCTGGTAAAAGCAATCCAAGTGACACACTCAGCAAATGAATGAGGTACATTCAGACAAGACAAGGTATGTACAGTAAGAAAACTCAGTAAGGTATGTACAGATTAGCAAGTTACACAGTAAGATGAGGTAGCAGTGACATATGGATGAACAATGTAGATAAGGTAAAACGAAACATGAATGTACAGTATAGATAATGTTTTGTGCAGTACAGTGTATGTGGCGTACAATGAAGTGAAAGATATATACATCCATAGATATGTGGGAGAGATGACAATGCACAAGACTTGAAGTTGCCTCAATGATATGCTCAACTCAGTGATGAGTGAAGATATGTGATAAAACAAACCCTATGATGGGATGCCTACCTTGATGATGCACTGTATGATGATGAGGATATAAGATGATGATGCACCTTTACACACTATATTACATAACCTATGATGATACAGAGCTGGATGGTGATAGACCTTGTTGATGATAATGTTGCAATTTGTGATGATAAACTAGGTCATCTACAGTAGTGACTTCTTTGGACACCTGATGTTACTAACAGTCCTCTGATAGCTTGACACAGAGCCTAAGTATGAGATGTTTAAAAGATAAAGCAGTATACTCAGTGGTGTATTTATGAAGGTTGAAGTTGCATGATAATTCCATATTGATGCATACTATGTAGATGATGCTTTGATAATGATACAGGATATAATGATGAGAGCAAACATATATGCACACTTGTACATGATGATGAGTGCCTTGTTCTATGATGATGCCTAATTATGCATGCTTGATGCACCTGTTGATAATGATGATTTGTTGATGAAGATGATGCTTGAACAACATAAGAGCAGACTAGATGATGGGCAGACCATTGTGCTTGACATGAACCTTGAGCAATACAGCTGATGATCAGTGTTGACTAGTAAAGTTGACGCACTTGAGCAGAAGAGTGTTGCAGCAGTATTGATGAGATTAATGAGCAGACTTTTGTGATTGAATGTTCAGATGTATATAGCCCTTGATGATGGCATGCCTTGTGCACTTCGATGAAGCATACCCTATGATGATGTTAAAGACCTTGTTGCTGATCTTATGCTTATACATACCTTGATGCATGCAGACTGACATAATTGTTGATGATGTTGACAAGCAGTAGAGCAGATTGATATGATGTGTATAAGGATGATTGTATGATGCTAGCAGCAATTTGATGGACAGTATGATGTATTCATGGTTATGGTCAGAATGATGCGCTTGACAGAATGATGATGAACAACTGATGAGACAGTATGTTAATGCTGATTGAAGAAGTGCTAGAGATAAGTTCTGGTGTGATTTGACAGTGAGTTTTAACTGTAAATGCAAGCTTGACTTGAATTTGAGGTTAGGATACCTCAAACCTTTCTTAGCAGGGTCTAAGAAAACCAGGCAGGGTCCTGGATGTAGAATATGTGCTCTTTGTATCAATAGGTGCTGATTTTACCTAACGGTTGTAGCCGGACCAAAACTAATACAAAAAGATTAAAATGCTTATGCTATGTGAATGATGAAGTGAAAGATGTTTATGAAATGATTATGCGGTGATGAATTGGTAGTTAATTGTGACAAATTAAGAAAAGTTCTAAAATTGCTTTATTTTGGGTTATCGAAGAAAGACATCACGTATCGAAAATTTGGATTACTTTGCACATTGTTTTTTAAATACAGTTACACTTGGAAAGCATGACAGAGAAGTGGAATGTATCTTTAAGATAGAAAGTCAGAGTCTCAAAAATATTTTTAGAAGTCTAATAATTTCAAAAATGTTGTGTTATACTATAGAAATCTTATTTTTTATTTTTTAAGAGAGAGGTGGAATTCAAGGTTATATTGTTGTATATTTTTATTTTTTAATATGGGCATGCAATTCAAGGTTATATTGTTGTATCTTGGGTTGCCAGAGGCTAATTTTAGGGGCGAATTTTAGCCCAGTGGGTTATTTTTCTATGTTTTTCTCCCAAAAAAGATTCGCCATTTTGCATTTTTTGAAGCCTTGTTTCGCCCAATTTTGATGGGGTAAAATTTTTTCACCCTAAAAATAGCCAAATTATTATATAAACGATATAAAATCCTTAAAAATTAAAATATTTTCTGAAAAATATCACCAATCATTTTATAGTCGGTGTTTTAATAATTGGTAATATTCGCCAACATTTATACACTTTTAATTAAGTATGGTTCCTTAAAATTATCCCTTGCCAAAGCAAAGTATTGGAAATATACGTTATAGTTTTAGTTTGGGCTACCGGAATTGGAAATAGACGTTATAATTTTAGTTTGGCCTACCGTGGAAAAAGCCATGCAATGTTTTCCAGTTAAGTTTTAAGTGCATATGAGAGAATGACATGTAATTTTAAAGATTAAAGTCAGTGTGGTCTTTTTCATGGTAGGTAAATAAAATATTTGATTTTAGTGAGCCTTGGGCCTGGTGCATAAACTAGGCTAACACCACCCTCCACCATTGAATTGAAGAAGTTGAACCGAAGATTAAAGTGTCAAAATGTCAACTCTAGAGATATTAGTATGCAACATCCATGTTAGTCTAACAGGTGTAACTGTTGTAAATTAGCCATTAAGTATCATTTTAATGCTTCAATGAGCATGAAGCAAACAGTCTTTAAAACCCTTAAAAAAATTAGCATACACATCAATTACTCTTTGTATGAGGTTTCGTTCAAAAAAAATATAAGCAAAAAGAACTAGGCAAAGATATATTTAACCATATCAAAACAAATATATTTTTCATAATATCGTGGGAAGAATATATTTAACCATATCAAAACAAATATATTTTTCATAATATCATGGGAAATATGTAGAGTCTGATCATTAACGACCAGAACTTTGAAAACAATCCTGAGAAAGCTTAACATAAAAGATAACGGCAGGAAATTATAATGCAATATAGCCGTAGAAAGATGACAGGCAATCATCTTTTCCACAGTATCTGGCACTACTAAAAAACAGAAATCAAAATTTGCTACAGATCAACAGGCCTAAACGCTCAGTGAACTCTCCCTCCAGGCTTAAAAGTTCGTAATTTCAGCATATAGACTCCGATTGAGTCAATGAAACGTGTACCGCCAAACCCATGGATCCCTATAATCTTCCCCTCCTCCTTGTTGGTTTGAAAGTAAGTTCCTGTTCCGGCCCATATGGACCGAGTTTCTTTTGATTTGTATGAAAAGTTAAAGATTTTATTATAACCCAAAAGCCATCAACACCATAAAATCCGCTGATTTTAGTTAGGATTTCTCCTGGCTCCAACTCGTACTGCAAGCAAAGTACAAGAAATGCAAAATTACTGCTTTGGAAACCACAGTTAACATATATATGCAAATGCATGAAACCACCTTAAGCAAAAAGGAAAAGGATGTTTTAGTAATTTACGACTATTCTGGTTCCATTGGCAACACCGCTCCCTGGAATTTTTGACCTTCTATGCCATATTCAAGCTGTACTGAAGTCAATGTTTCTTGATTTACAGTTACAGTAATCACACGAATGGATGAGTACGTTCCATTGTTAAAGAAAAAGACGATACCGCATAGGTATTTTTAGAACTGGATTTTATGCCGGTATCTTCGCTTTGATGAGCACTTGAATCCGGTTCCAGTTCCCCTGCAGTTTAAACCGATCAAGATAAAAGACACGTCGGCTTAAACGACTCACAGTTATGACACATTGTAACTTAAATTCTTCAATTAACAAATCTACCCTTAATAAGCAGTCTGCCATAGTTTAACAAAAACAAAAACAAAAAACGATATTTCAAATGATTGATATAACTATTTTCATTTTCATCATTGACACACAAAATGCATAGTGAAGAGCGTGCACGTTGCTCCGGGAACAGGAAAATGATCCATGGTACGACTTATTGAAGATTTCAAACATTTCCTTAATTGGGCCCACAGTATCGAAATGCTGTAGAGCCAGTTGATATGAGATGTCCAACACCTCTTTAGACCGTTCCTGTAATGTGAAATTTTTTCAGGAATTAAAACCCAAAAAGTCATAGAGTATGTTGTATTTTACCATATTTAAAAATAAAAACATTCTCAGAAACTTATGTCTTGCAGTCTTCAAAATGTTTGAAAACGAAAGGGAGCATGAACCATCGTTTAAAACAAAATTGGTTGATTGCTAAAGAGAATGTTATACGAATAATCTTCTCTTCAGGTACCTTGTAAATTAAAATTCAGCTAGCTGTACGTTGATGGGATTCGTGATTTGAGAGACGGCTCAATACTAATAACTAAATTAAATTTGTACAAGGTGCGAATCTATAAAGTTGCATACAATGACTAGACACTGTAAAATAACATTCATACACTGTCGTCACTGTAAAAACATTCATACACAGTCCTCAAACAAAGGATAGGATTGGACTTCGTCCTTAAACAAAGGATAGGATAAGAGCTAGCGAAACAGAAGTTACCATGTCCTTCCCGTCGTCTCCCTTTATATAAGAATTACAGGCTGGTTGTCGGAAAAAATCGATGAAATTTGGTAGCCGTGAAATTATCAGGCGCATGCAAACCACCACGTTGCAAGATAAACTTTTTGAAGGTAGACAAGATCCTGCCATAGCCGCAATGAATTATTCTTGTTCGTTGTAAAATAGTTTATAGCCCAATTAAACGCTTGCCACCTTTATAAGAGTTACAGGTTGGATATTGGAAACATTCGACAAACGTTTTTGGAAATATTCAACTGAAATTTTCCAAGGCGCCTGTCAACCACCACGTACATTTTAAGGCGCCTGTCAACAACCACGTTGCATGATAAAATCTTTCAGGTGCGCACGATCTTGCCACGGCCGCCAAGAATTATGCTGGTTGGTCGTAAGGGAAATTGGTCAACTAAAAGCTTGTGCACATTTCAAAGGTGTTCTAACGCGTGGTGGGCAAGGACTAGAGAAATATTTCATGTATTTGAATGTGGGCGGTGCAAGTTGGAGAATATTATTCAACGACCAAAACGACCCCCACGTTGCCGGAATCCGGTCACCAGCAGAATTGCAAATTTTGATATTTATCGTGTTCAAATTGCTATTTGGATGATTTGGTTCGATATAAAGCATGCCAAGACTTCAGAATGCCAACAGTTGAATGCTATTACAATAAACTGAAATCATGACGATAGTATAAATCAAATTGGTTGCCAAAATATAAAATGAAATATGTGACAGCAACTTAAGCTAAAACACTTGAAAATGGAGTTTTTGTTAGAGCTTATTCTACATTGTCTAAGTAGAACTTGAAGTAAGTCAATGAAAGGCAGTTGCTATTAACTTTCCAGGAGAAACGCTCATGCTGTATGATACTCATAGGGATAAATAGGCAGTCTCTATTCGAATGTCTTTTAATACACATAGTGAAGTGCCTTCATCATATAGGGTGTTTATATGACAAGACACTAGACAATGTGTATTACAAGATATTGTAATAGAGGTTGCCTCTTTATCTTTGCACTTATTGTGAAAAAATAGTTGCAACAACCTTTTAATGAACTACTTCCAGTTCTACTTGTTATTTACCATGTATATAAAAGAACTCAAAACAAATAAAATTAACCTTATTAGAAATACATATTCTAGAAAACCTTATAAGAAAAAACCAGCCATCAACAATAGATTTATTATTGATCCTTGGCCAAACCACGCAGGCCACCAAGGCTATCAAGAGCATCTTCCGTGCTCACTTTTGCACATTACAATGCAGGATTACAATCCTATAAATAGAATTCTTTACATGAAAATACAACTAAAAAGAAACTACCGGATACCAAAACGGGGTTCATGAAACAGTTTACTTCCTTGCTCATTCTCTACTCAAAATCAACCCTAACAATCTATTCACAATCATCATCATTATATTTTAAATACATTAGTGCAAAATAATCCACAAATTTACTATCAACAAAATAAGATTTCCTATACTTAAATTCACCTTTACCATATTATCACTTTCATCTTGTCTCTAGGTATAGTCTAGTCATACTTTTAGATCGTATTCTTCTTTAACAAACCTATTCAATCATTATTGTCCTAAAAAAATTCGTCCATGATTCTTCTTCCATGTCAACCTTAACTAATATTAGTCTACAAATTCATATGCCACCCTATTTTCATATCGTGCTCTATTATTAAGAGAGGGATGAGGTCGCTTATGTGAGTTCATGGATGTGTCGAACGAAAATTAAGAGCTTTTACTCCTAATAGGTATTATTTATCGTAAAAAGTATCAACATACAATGGATTAAATAAAAATTCCCAGTATATTTTAAGAAATTTTCTTGCTATCTCAAAGAGTTAGTTAAGGCCTATCTTACAAGCTTGTAGGCTACCATCTTAGTCATCTTAGTCTATAGGTCAATAGGATTTCATCTAGGTATCCCAAATTATAGGTATTTACTTTACTAGTTACTAGGATTCTCAACCTATAAGTTTGTAGGATTCTATTTGAGTACCCTAGCTTACAAGCAAGTACAATACCATTTTGGTAGCCTATTGACCTATAGTCTAGGCATTGTTATTATGTTAAAAAATTTCTTGTTGATTATGGATTGGGTTTAAATGTTTTTTTTTATGAATTTTTTTTAACTTACTCTATACCATTGATCATATGGGTGAGTGCACAAAGTTGAGGGACCTTTTAGATGCAATGGTAGATTGAAGTCAATGATTCAAGATCCACAAAACAAAATCATCCCAAGCAATGTCAACCCTGCCAAGTCTACTCCAAATCCTTCCAAAATGCTTTCCAATTAGGATAGTTAAAGAAAACGCGTGTGCGTTATGTTTCTTTAAAACACGAACACATTATGTTCTCCAAAACGTGCATGCATTTTGTAAAATATGATTTACACCCAAAACAGGTCGTGCCCGTCATTTTCTCCACAACAACAAACTAAAACGTTTTCGAGGCGAACAAACCATGCAAGGGTGAACGAGATTTGGGTGAGAAAGGAATACAATTTCCACGTTGGGGATCAATCTCTCCATTTTGAGGTATTTCCATCAAATCTTGTCCTGCTAGTTTCACTATTTTAAATGATTTGTATGCCCTAATATGAATTGAACCCATAATTTTTTTAATTTCTATGCCCTAAAATAAATTTACATGCCGAATCGAAACCAAAACCCCAATTTAATCATAAAAACCAAATCAATTTCACTATTTGCATATATATTCACATGCCTCCTTGCGAATCCAAACCAAAATTCCCAAATATGCAAAGTTTCCCAAGTATATTGCAAGGTTGCATACAACTTTAAAAAAATTCAAGTAGAATTCATATCTTACCCAAAATACATAAACAAACATGGTAAATCCCTTGCCTCTATTCGAAATATCCAAGTTGGTCATCCAAGGACATTAATAAACACCTTATAGTTTTGATGAGACTTCCTAATCCAAGTGTTAGAATAAGGTATAGAAGCTTCCCATGCTTAAAAAATATTTTCCCTTGACTAAAGGGTACATTTTGGTTAAGGTCAAGACAACAGAGTTCAACAATAGGCTCTACCAACATCAAGATACATAGGGAGGTTGATATGTTTGATTACATGCCAATCACATACTATAATACAAGATAGAATCCAATGGAAACCTTGCAACCCTAAAAGCCACTATACAGAAATATGGAAAGTCTCTCATGGGTATATAGAAGGAGTGCATAAAACTAAAATAACATCAAGTGGAATCCATACATGACCCAAATTACATATAAACAAAGATGCTAAATGGCCTATGGAGTCCAAAACAAATCACACTACAACAAATAATTAGATATTTATAAAAATCCTTTCCTATATTGGGATTTTATTCATCAATAACACCTTCCGCCACCTCCTCTACGCTCTATCCCTTTGCCTCTATCCACAATATGGGAGTTGGTCCTCCAAGGGAATTAGTCAACACCTCACAGTTTCGATGAAACTTCATAATCCAAACCTTAAAATAAGGTAGAGGAGCTTCCCAATCAACATATGCACATAGTATTTAAAGTATGCATCTGTAAATTGAAATTAATACAAATTTACGACATAAATTTAAGATGAAAAAATGTTAAATGTTTATTATTTAGTGTAAAATTCAAGATCAATTTTAAAATTAAAATTATAAATAGTTTATGTTGTTATTTGTCGTACATTAGTTTACATTTTTCCTTTCTTAGAGATGTCATTATACCATGTGTATTTTTCTAATGATATTTTTTTTTTATTTATGATTGCAGTGGCTAATATGGACCATAATGTAGATATTTTGAGTGATTGTTCATTTGAGAGATATTGGTTCTGCTTGGAGGGGTGGAGATGAACTCCGCTACTCCATGTTGGCATCATTACAGAACATTGTGGATACTATCAGCAGATCCAACGATGCATTGTATATCGTATCATTGTACAAAGAGAGAAAACAACAAGAATATCCTGATGGGTTGAGATACACTGAGATTAAGAAGTTGAAAATAACAAAAGAGAATATATATTCACAATTTAGAGTGTCTGGGACAGATGACATTCTAGAGACCAACATACAACATATTTCCATTGAGTGGTGCATTTGTCAACCAATCAGAGACCATTGGATGGACAGATGATACATGGTTTTGGTTATTCCCCCGCACAATAACAAGTAAGTACCTTTGTACTTCCTCTGAAAACTTTATGTTGAGTTTGTGATGGGAAAACATGTCAACTATTTTGACATGTTGGGGTTCCAGGGCACTGGTAGGGGGATGTCCCAAAATCGTCCCAATGCTAGGCATACATACATCGATCGACAAATACCTCCACCCTGTGTCCATCTACTGAGGCCATAAATCCCTCCTGCACATGATATGATTCCCTAGACACAGGAGGAAATTCTAATGCTATCTCAGATGATTTCCTGCCACACCATAACTATTGACCAAGGATGGACCTCTTCCTATGGTGCGATATAACCATCATCTTCTGGTGGCGTACGACCAAAAACTTCTGGTGGTAGAGGACCATCTATTGGTGGGGATAGACTGACATTTGATGAGCCCCAGATCGAGCAACATGTGTGAATGACATGTAATCAAGTATGTTATGGTCGTTGACCAACACATGGTACCTCTACGATGACTATTGGTCAAGTAAGGAAATTGTAAAAACTCCATTCTTGTTCAATTTGATTTTTCCATATTGTACACATATTAAAAGATTCTTAATGTATGCAATTTTTAATATTGCGGGAGCTTGATTCCTCTATGGGGGATAGTAGTGTATCGGTTGTTGTTGTATCCAAGGAAAAAACAACCAACACCGAGGTCATATTTCAACATGTTTTATTTTGTTAATAAGTATGATTTTGTCAATACATGTTAGTTGATTAAATTGTTAAATTGTCTAATATTTACAATTTTTGAAGTTGCAGGAACCACATTCTGAATAGGATGCAGGAGACATTGATCTCAGTGAATTCCCCCCAGGTGGCTTCTATGATTAACACATGAATATAAGTACATGGTTTATGATTTAATCTTGTTCAAATTATTCTTTTATTACTCTACACTCCTTTATAGATTGCTAATATTTATAATTTTTAAACTTGCAGGTGTTATCTGGCTCTGTAGAGAGGCAAGAAATTGCTACCAGTGATCCCTCCCACGGGGGAGATATGTCCTAGGAAGAGGTAAGTATATTACAACATGTTAGGCTTTCATTACATATTATTTAATCCATTCATGTCCATTTCTAACTATGGTAACACTTTATGACTATAGACATCAATGCAAATCCCTGCACCACCGCTTAGTTTGGTTGTCCCCGTAGTACAAATGTACATAAGTGTGTTGTATACACTAGTGTTGGAATATATTAAACCCACTCATAACTTATGATAAAATAATTAATCATTATTTGATTAATTATTCACCCACTAGCTTAATTAGTTAGCATCCACTTGCACCTTAAAGTCAATACATGCCATATATATCCTAGGAATGCTTTATTTCTGATTTTGGATTGATCCTAACCACCTTTTGACCATCCAGAATTATTATACATCACTTTATAGCAGATTCTGCTTTATTTTGCTTTTCCTTCTTTTCTGTGGATATGGTAAAGCTAGTCAAACCAGGAAACTGGGTCCTTTTTTTCCCAACCCATCCTTCATTACTTTTCCTACATTTTCTAGGATTAGCATGTTTTTTCCATCTCCTTGACAACTCACTCATGGTTTTTCCAATTCATGAGGTCCTTGATAGATTTGGGAAGTGCTTTAGCCACCTATGGGGGTTTGCTATATTTTGGTAACTCAGCCTTTTTGAGCTTTATGACTTATCTACAAACAACTCAATTTTCATATGAGGGATGTACTATTTATGTACACTATTATTCTCTGCCTACCATCAGAGCTTCCCCAAAGGAAGGAATAGATGCAATGCCTCAAAGAGTTCAAGATGGACTTGGGGATGCATTCCAAAGAAAACCAATAAACATCCAGACCCGTGAGAACAGATCTGATGAGGATAACTCTACCCCCAAGTGAAAGGAGTCTGAAGTTCCAATTGTTGATCCGTTTTTCAAACATTGTGACTAACCACTTCTAGTCAGTAGAACGATATACCCGGGGCTTGAGACAGTATCCCAAATATTTAAAGCCATTAATAATGGGGTCCATTTTAAAAGGGAGAATAGCATAGATGTGCCTTCTAGTTTCCTCATCAACATCATTAAATAAGAAGGAGGACTTTTCAAGACTGATAGTCACACCAGTGGCAGAACAAAAGAGATCAAGGACCTCTTTAGAAGCGTACCATTCATCCAAAAAACCAAGTCCTAATAATATAACATCATCAACAAGAAAGAGGTGTGTGATTGATAGGTTGGGTGAAAGTTGTATCCCTTTTATACTGTCCTTCCTCTAGGAATCCAAGATAATAAGGCTGAGGCTTTCAATGACCAAGATGAACAAGAGAGGGGACAAAGGGAAACCTCGAGGGATCCCTCGAGAAGTAGGGAAGAAATCAGAAGGTGTCCCATTTACCAGTACTGCAAAGTTTGTAGAGAAAACACACCCCATGATCCAATTTACACCATCTATAGGTATACCAATCTGTAGAAGGATGAGCCTTAGGAAAATCAAGTTCACCCGATCAAAGGCTTTAGCAAGATCAATTTTAAGTACCATAACCTTCAAATGTTTTGTCTTTATAGTGTGAAGGACCTCCTATGTAATGCCAACAGGTTCAGTAATTTGTCTATCCTTGAGAAACCCAAATTGTTGGGCTGAAATAGCCTTGTCTAAGAGTGGTTTAAGACGAAGGGAAACAATTTTTTATATGATCTTCTAGACTAAATTACAAAGAGAGACGGGTCGAAAGTCGACAAAGGTGAGAGGATTCTGACATTTAGGGATCAATGTGAGAAAGGTATAGTTGATAGCTTTGGTGACTCTACCTTCAAGTATATCCTGTTCAATAGCCTTAAGTAAGTCCTCACCCACCAGATCAAAAAAAGCAAGGAAATATTCAACAGGCCATCCATCAGGGCCAGGGGTTTTATCTTTTTTAAAACCCTTCAATACAGTTTCTACTTCAGAGAGCATAATAGCAGTGAGAAAGCAGTCGTTATCAATCTCTTGAACATATGAAGGGAAGAGGCTAATAACTTTTAGTTGATCAACAATATTGGTATTTCCATCATCCTTAAAGAGTTCAACAAAATGTTGTTGACCCAATAGTTTTAGAGGAGTATCATTTGTAATCAAGTTCCCCTCATGATCCTTGAGAGACCAAATAGTTTTTGAAATTCTTTGGCAGAGGCAAAGGAGTGGAAAATTTTTGTGTTGGCATCTCCTTCACAGATCCATAAAGCCCTACTTTTAAGTTTTAGAGACAACACCTCTTGAGCAAGAAAACAATCCTTTTTAGTATTAAGAACAACCAGCCTATCAAAATTAGATTCAGTAAGGATACCTGAGCACTTATGAAGGAGAGACATAATCTCATAGTCAATGTCCAACATATTAAGTTTCGTAGTACGTTTCTTATTTATTTCCCAGGATTTAACAGTATCTTTAATCCTTTTGAGCTTGAGGGAAAGGGTCTCCAGATGATCACAAGGTCGTAAGTGAGATGAAGCATTCCAGGAGGAGCTCACAAGAGAGGCAAAATCATCCTCCAAGAGCCATGCCATGTTAAACTTGAAGGGGTGGCAGTGTGAAGATACTCGTGGGGCCCACTCCAAGCAGATATGGAAGTGGTATGAGATATCTGAAGGAGTTGCCCAGGATCGATAACTAGAGAGGATAGGGAGAAGCTATTCAAATACCAAAAAATGGTCCAGTCTTTTGCTTATACCCTCCTCCCCTATGCGTCCATTTATCCAAGTCATACCAGGAGAGCACAAATTAAGGTCAATCAAATCATTGCAGGTTAGGAGCTGTGAGAAATAGGATGACAGAGGATCATGCCTAGATTTTGGGCCCCAAACTTCAAAAGAAGAGAGTGTAAAATTTAAATCCCATGCTAGGAGAAGATTAGGAAAATAAAAAATACCATCAATCAAGACCTTGTTCCAGAAATTAGTTCTATGAGACTAGGGACCATAACAGTTAATGACAAAAAAAGCTTCACCACTGCCCTTGAAAATGACTTTGAGCAAAATGCCAACATATAAAGTGAAAGCTTTGCATCGGATCAAATGAGGATTCCAACCCGAGAGGAGACCTCCTGAGAGGCCGGAAGAGTCTAAAGCATAGAATTGCCATCCTGGTTTGAGCTTGGAGAACATGAGGAGAGCCTATGAGAAACTACACATAGTTTCTTGGATAAGAATCATGTCAGGATTTAAAGAAGTAAATAAAGAGCAGATGGATTTTTGTTTGGTGATCCCCCCAAAACCTTAGATGTTCATGGACAGTATTTTCATGGGGTAACTGACTCATTAGGTGTACATGCTCTAAGTTCCTGTGGGGCATTGAGTTGAGAAGTCCGAGGTGATTTAGTAGCTGCCTTTAGCCTAGCAGAGAGGGGAGTATAAAGACCGGTAGCTCCAAGATCAGTAGGGGAAGAAGATGGGATGGCCTCTCTAGATTTTCATATTGTCACGTTCTCGAATCAAATTGATTCTAGAGGAAGAGTAGAAGGGGAGACCGAAGATTTATCATTGAATATGGAGAGTGAAATAACTTTGCCTTTCAAGACTCTGCAAAGTCTTGGAGCAGGTACATAAGACGATATATTACATTGTTTAAGACATGATCAAGTTTTAAGTTTTACATTGAAGGAAGAATAAAAGGGTTGGACAAAGTGAATCAATAATTAATTTTGTAATTCCTTCGTTCTGCACACAAAACCATTAATTAACCCATATTATAAATAGATTTTAATTTTTTAAAAGGTTACAGCATTTACAATCTACCTTAAATAATCTAAACCAAGGTCAACCTTCCATTTCTATGCAAGCTTTTAAGAGAGCACCTTCTATTAACAACATTGTTTATTCTTAATGGGAGAAAAATAAGAATTAAAATGAATGAATGAATGAGAAAATGGAACGAAAAAATATTAATACAACATGCCTTCCACTGATAGATTTTTGCATTAATTGACTTCCTGCGAGACTTGAATTTTTAAGAATTTTTGAGCGGTTACTTTATTTTCAAAAAAAGAGAAAAATGACATCCTATTATATACCCTAACTAATCGTCGACCACACGGGAATTTCCACCATAAGGATTTCTAAGAAAAAAGCAATAAAATGAAATCATGTGAAATATTATTGTTTTGATTTTCTTATTCTATTTAATATTTCCTTTCTCATAAATAATAGCATCCCTTTCGGAGCAACTTCTCTTTGTCCATATACATCACTTGGATTATGGATTGTACATTTCTCTTCAACAATTTTCATAATTCTTCATTTGTTGCCATTCCAATCTGTCTCAACTCCATTATTTCCAAAAAAAAATAATTATGGTTGAGTTTTCTCACAATGAAATGCTTCTCTATTCATAAAGAATCATCTCCCATTGATTTCTAATCAATCAAGCATTGATCCACAACATTATATTGTATTTATTGAGAATGGAGTTGACTTTATCCATGTATACGACTCACTTTTGTTTGGGATGAACATTTTCTTCCAACCTTTTCATAAGCAATATCATTATTGACTGCATAGCCTAGCTTGACAACATGCATTGTGAGGACAACTTC
This sequence comes from Pseudotsuga menziesii, assembly GCA_001517045.1. Lineage (NCBI taxonomy): Eukaryota > Viridiplantae > Streptophyta > Pinopsida > Pinales > Pinaceae > Pseudotsuga > Pseudotsuga menziesii. The sequence continues at coordinate 113,000 of LPNX010074981.1, read as the reverse complement.
ATTTCCATTACATAATTGAGGCTTTGATTGATTGAAACATCGTATGAATTTATGTTCAAATTAGTTGGGAGAGAGATTGAATCTCTCTTTCCTGACCATGAACATAAACCAATATTTACAAGCATTTTCATGTAGTTAATTCGACTAATCGTTGGAATAAACTTTCCATCTAGACATTAGGCATGCAGTCATGCAGCCATGCATTATTGCATGCATGAAATCATGCAGTCATGCAATATTGCATGCATAAAATCATGCAATAATGCAGTCTTGCATGCATGCAATCATGCAACATTATTCTCCCTAGTACCTAGACTATGATGTTGAACCCCTAGTGCTAAATTTTGGTCATTATTTTCCCTCATCGACCACTCATGCACCTCATTCCTACCTTTTAGGACCTTATCCAACCTCATGCATGATTTTTGGTGTAGTTGAATCAGTTCGCTTGATTTAAGGTGCCTTGTCTCCAATCTCACAGTTAATTTATTCTCCTTCCTAAATTTCATGAGACCGAGTCATAAAGAGCTCAATTACCACTTCGAGACACATCATTCGTCTCCTAAATATCCTCTGCCTAATTTCTATTCTAGTTTATCCCTCATGCTCCAACCACATTCAATTAATTGGTCTCCCATCACGAGTTGCCACTAGTCTATGTCGAGAGATTGAATATAGACTAAGTCTGCCACATGTGTGGATTTCAAATGCCTTTTTAGGCTCAGAAATTTCTCCTTTGGAGATGTATTATTAATGTACACTTAGTGAATAATAGACAATATACATTTTATTCAATTGAGTTTCTTCTCATGTTTATTTTGTTCAATATTTCTTCACTAGTTTTGCTGCAAATCTCGATTGTTTATCTCAATATGATCATATTGTGCTCAAAATCCTTAGTTACAGAATTTCTTCTCTTCTTTTTTACTAGGGGCATCGATAACTGGAGACAAGGCTGGTATTCGCGTGACACGGGATCCAGGGATCCAATCCCGCTACCACTCTACCCCTAGGTGCCCCACACACCCCACAAGCATGGGACACGGGTAAAGATGGGTGTGATTTGAACTCGTGACCTCCAATTTACAACATGTGACTATTTATCAAGTGAACCGCCAATGAGCAACACCCGTGCGGGCACTTAGCTGTAGAATTTCTTATTGCCATCAAGGCTATAGAAATTTCGCATGGTATCAGAGCTTATGGAACTTAAGCTAAGCAATAGATGCTTGTTGTAGTGCACCAAAAGCAGTGGAGTTTCTACATAAGTCCTGGGGAAATTACCTTGAAGCCATTGGATTTATCCTTTGGAGTCTACCCAAGTGTGAAGTACTCCCGAATGTGCCTATTGTATTAAGCATATCTCAGTAGATTCAATTAATCCTCCATTCATATCTTCAAAGTGTTTATTTTTAAGTACAATTTCAATAGCTTTTATGAATTCAAAAGTATCAGCTCCTCTTCTTACTCCATTCACAAACTATTAAGAGTGGAAATAGAAGGTGATTGCATCTCTAAAGAGAGAATATCTATATGAGATATCTATCGCAGTTGGTGAGGAGTCTTATGAAGAGAAAAATGAGTGGCTAAATGACTATGATAGAGCTTTTGGATTGCTATGTCTAGCTATTTCTCCAAATATGCGCTACCCGATTGATTCTGTTGACTACCCAAAGGATATCTGGATAATTTTGGATAGATTATCTAGCAAGCACAATGAGGTTCAATCCAAAAACATGGAGAGAGAATTGGGCACCTCCTCATATGTTTTGTGCCCTGATGTCTCGGCCTTAATACTCTCTGATGAATTTGTACATGTTGAAGGGAATCAAATGCTAGAGTCTTCTTCTCATTCAATTTTAATTTGTGAAAGTCTCCTTGAGGAGACTTCTTCTCATGCTACTCTATAATTTTATGAGAAACATGATGCCTCATCTTCCCATGCAGTTGCTATAGAAGAATACATTCAAACCACCATTGTTGAAGAAGAACTCTCCTTCCAGTTGTTCTAGAGTGATTCTTCTATTTTGAATTATGAGCAAAATTTACCAGTGATTGCTATAGAAGCTAAAGAGGGATTCGATTCTTCTCTTTACAACATTGATGATGGTGTGCATAATAGTGATATATTGAATGTTTTGGAGGTAATATCATATTTTGGAAGTTATACATTCACTCTCATTGGTCCAATGCTTCCAGTGAATTCCTACTTGATTGCTTGCACTGATTCTCAAAATGTTATTGAAGAAGAAAAACAGTGTGAATTTTCCATCTCGTGGATTACCTCAGATACATGTCTCACCTTCTTAGAGCTGATTTTAACTCTCATGGTTTGAATTTGATGCTTAAATACATTCATTTATACTTGGAACTGATCTAATCACTCTTGGTGTGAAAAATGAAGCACCTCAAGTTTCTTTTAAAAATTTTGTTGTTGAGGATTTTTTATCAGTTACTGTTTTATTCCATGAATTTACTGATATTCTAGATAGTGATTCATTTGATATTTTGGAAGCTAGATCAGATTATGGATCTCATATATTCAATCTCCATGGTACCATGCCTCCTCTTCTTTCCTACATGGTCACATGCTCATTTCCTCACAACGAGACATCATACATTCACTTGCTCCTCACATTTGGAGTTGATTTGACCTCACTTGGTTCAATGTTCAAGTCTAAATCATCCTAGTTTCTTGGTTTTACCTTACACGGTTAAAATTATCACGCAAATCAAAGTTCATATGGATCTACTCTCACCTCTGTTGGTTCAAATTTCTAGGATCCTCATGACTTTGCCCCCATACTGGCATACATTCTTGGAGATTCTCTTGCTTCAAATTGCAAGTTTCAAGATCATCATTGGAACACTTGGGAGTAAATACCTCTTCTTCCAAAGAGGAAAGTACCTCCTAATATTCAAATTTCCCGTCATTGGCCTCATTGGCCTTCTTTGGGCTACTATGTTTATGTTTACAGTCTAAAGCAAAAAATAATAATTTACATTTCATGTCCATATTTAGAGGGGAGGTTTTTCCCACGAGGTTTTCCTCTTTTACCTTGTTTGATTGGACAAATAAATTGTAAAGGATGACCATATGCCATATTCCTAGAACCCATATTTCCTCACACAAGTCAATCTTAAGGGGGGGTGTTGGAATAAACTTTCCATCTAGACATTAGGCATGCAATCATGCAGTGATGCAATCTTGCAGTCTAGCATGCATGCAGTCATGCAACATTATTATCCCTAGTACCTAGACTATGATGCTGGGCCCCTCGTTCTAAATTTTGGTCATTATTTGTCCTCATCAGACACTCATGCACCTCATTCCTACCTTTTAGGACCTTATGTGTCATCATGCATGAATTTAGGAGTAGTTTAGTTAGTTCCCTTGATTTAAGCCGCCTTGACTCCAATCTCACCTAGATAACTGACTCTCCTTCCTAGATTCCATGAGATTGAGTCATAAGGAGGTCAATGAGCAACTCCAGTCACATCACGCGTCTCCTAGAGATCCTCTCCCTAATTTATATCCCAGTGTATCCCTCGTTCTCTGACCACATTCAGTTAACTAGTCTCCCATCATGAGTTGCCACTGGTCTATGTTTAGAGATGGAATCTAGTCTAACTAAGCCTTCGACATGTGTGGATTCCAAATGCCTTTTTAGGCTCACGAAATTCTCCTTTGGAGGTGTATTATTATTGTACACTTCTCAATGAGTAATAGACAATATGGATTTTTTCCAATTGAGTTTATTTTCATGTTTATTTTGTTCAATATTTCTTCACTAGTTTTGTTGAAAATATTTGTTGTTTATCTTAGTAGGATTACATTGTGGTTTATATCCTTAGCTGTAGAATTTCTTGCTGCCATTAGGGCTATAGAAATTTCACACCAATTTCCATTTGAACAAGAAATTCCAGCCATCTATCATATGTACATCACTTCATTCGGTCCCATTTGGATTTAGTTCATCTAGCGGATTATTTAATGGTTTAGATGCCTATGCAACAACTAAACTTGTAGTGCATTTTCCAACCTTCTGATATCTATATACCTACACGTATCAAAGGATTTGTTATGAAGCCCAAATTATTCAAAGGCAATTGTAGACTACGATATTGAACATTGCTGTGATTTAACTGTTCCCGAGTGAAAGGAACTTGGACTTGAAAGAAACAACAATCAAAAAAGAAATCTTAAGATGTTGATTATCTATGTTTGTGTTGGTTATCTAGGAAATTATCTAGGTTTGTGTTGGTGTGTTGGTCGTAGTAGTTGAGTTGGTTGAGAGTGACGATTTTCCCATTATGAGTGAACATCATGATACATAAAATTGATGAAGCTACCTTCATGGTGTACATATAACTACATTCTAGCAAGATGTTCTAGTCAAGCTATGCATCGACTACTTCAATATCCAAAAGTATCATTCCCCCCCGTATCTTGATAGGACCATTTTGGTACAAACCTAAAGGATTTGATGGCCTCCCATAATAAGCACGAAGAGCGATAAACGAGGGTACCAAGTCTAGTGAACCCAAACACTTCCAGACAAGAGTGGACATCACACAAGTAGATTCTCCTTTATCGATGATGTATTGATAAATGATAATGTTCTTGATAGTGAGAGGAATTTGGAATGAGAATGATGATCAAGCATGAATCAGAAGGATTGATTGATCATAACACACTTAGTAATACCTTATTTTGGGAAGGACAAGATTAGAGACTTCTAATGTCTACATGGCGGTAGGGGATTGAGCTAAATCGTTTATAATTATGTAGTTATGGGCAGCTTTCAGGTGACGGTTATGGGTAGTTTGTTTTAGTGGTGCTTTTGGGACTCAAGGTATCTGATCACTATTTGGGCAAGGTATTTGCAAACGCCTACCAAAGGTGGTAGGTACATCTTCCCCTTGCGATGATTCAAGCATGCCACACCCATTAACCCGAGTCTGGAGGTTGATCTTTGTTGTATTCATGTAAATATTTTGAAAGGTGCCATCGCCTAAGGGGAAAGGATTTGGATGTTGAGTAACTACACCTTGATTGGAAAATGGTTCTTGCAACATAACTTATTGGGGTTGTGGTGCATAAGGTGCTTGAGGAGGGTTTGTTATGGCTATCTTCTTTAATTCAAGCATTTGTTTACACTCAGGTATAAATAGACAATGGTGAGTGTAGTTCTAGTAGTTTCCACATAGAGTAAGTATAATTGGTCCTGAGGTTTCCATTCTTTCCCTGTTTGGGAGGATTGTTTGGCCCTTCGTGTTGCTTCCCCATGTTATGGTTTGGTTGGGGAGGGGGATTGCCCCATGTCCCTACTCTTGGTTCTTCTTGTTATTTTTTTTCTTCTTTCCTTAATTTTGAGGGATCAAGGGATTAACCATGTTTAAATACTCATAACCCTGAGTTTGTTGTATGGGAGAAGGCTCTACTAGATTCACCCCCATTTGAGGCATGGGGGAAAGACTAGGAGGATAAAAAAATATGAAATACAAATTATATATAGTTGTGGGAAAATATGTGTTAGGTGATCTGTATGATGTGGATGTAGGAGAAAATGATGGTATTTGTAGTGGATAAACATAAGGTGCTTATATAGCATTTAGGTAGGTAGGACTGTAGGGTCCATAAGATAACTGACCCAATGGAGGAGGTTGTATAGTTGCAAACACCACTAATGGTGATGGTGTTGGTGGGTATTGTTGTGCCATATTGAGTGGTACAAAAGTCTACAAATGGGGAGCATTTATTTGGTTAGAAACAATCCCAATAAGCCCATCAATTGAATGTGATGTTCCCAAAGGTGTTGCGTTCAAAGAACAATGCCAAGGGGCATCCAGGAGGATGGTATAAAGATACTCAATTTGTGCATAAATTAGATCAAAATTTTAGGCCTTTATAATGGTCTCTCTTTTTTTTTAAATGTCGTTGCCACATATTTTGTAATCATAGGTTGAAGTGATTTTAGGAACCAATCCAAACGAAATTGTGGTTGGATGTCATTTTTATACAATGTCTGATGCCTATGCCATTCATGGATATGATTTGCGATATGGGTGGAAGTGGTTTATCGAAATTTCATGAGGATTTCTAGCCCTAGGTCATGATGAATGGGTAACTGAAAATACACAAGGAAGATAGTGGTGATTGACTCAAAAGTGGAATAAGTCAGAAATGGCAAGTTGACATACCATTTAGTCGTTGTTCCTGTAAGGGTTATATGGAAGAGTTAAAGATGAATAGGTTCCTCTACGATCCTATTAGAAGAGCACCAAAGGTGGAATGACATGACAAGGTTTGTTGAGTCATCTTCCTATTCTTCCTCAAATTTTAGGATATTTAAAGGAAGCTTAGGAGGCATGTCTATCCAGTTTGGATCATGATGACTAGGGTCATTGATTAGTTTAATCAATTCAAGGAGATTCAAGCTCACAATGAAAGGCGGGTTTATGGTAGGGGTTGGTCCCACTATAGTATTGTGAGTGTTGCCTCGTCTAGGAGGTGAAGGTGGAAATAATGGTGGTGTTCTCTCTCTTAAAGAGTGAGATGATGGGGGAGTATTTCCTCCATGAGGTAGAGATAAATTACTGCCTCTTCCATGAAGTGGAGAGTTAAAGGGAGTTGTATGATACCCTCGAGGGGGAGAAATGGGAGAGTCAAGAAAGTTGTTTCCTCGGGCTAGCTAACCCTAACAATGATGGATGAGAGCGCCCCTGGCTAGAGTATCGTTGTCATGTACCATGGGAAAAGAGTGGGAAAATACCTCTCTGGAGAGGAGAAAGTCCTCGTAGTCGAAGAGACTGCCTCATATTTCTGTGTTCTGCTATGGTGATATTCAATGAGATCAAGTGAGAGTGATGATCAAATTATTTAAACACAAAAAATGTAGATGTAAAAATGTGCCAACCACAACATAGGCAATATGGTGCAAAGTGAGTGGTAGGTGCTTGAGTCTTTATGCAAGTAGTCCACAAGTTGGTTCCTTTTAATTACGAGTTAGCTTATCTTGTAAATAAAAAAGAAAGTAAATGTGAATTACCTAAAAGAGGTAACATTCTTTCCTCTCAAAGATTCATTGGGCCTTCCAATAGCTCACCCACCGACGATTATGAAATCTCTCGACATTGGCTAATGAAGGTATAAAAAAGTCAGTTATGAAGTAATGGTGTTGGGGCTATGTTTTGAAAGGGTTGGAAACATTTTCAACAACTAACGATATCCAACTCAAGAGTCAATTGCACACACAATTCCTCCTTGGTGACATTTTTGGATTTTGCCACTAAGATACCCATGTCAAGTGTGGATAAGTGGTTATGCCTGGGGGGTAAAGTGTCATCTCTACAAAAAGATGAGTGACTATTTGGGGCGAGTAAATACTATGATACCTTGGCTTTCATGTCCTTGGGCACTACACACTTCTTATCCAGGTTCTCTTTTAGCACTTGCTTATTGCAGGATTTTAAGTACCCTAAAATTCAACAACAATATGTTTTAAGCATGGAGAAGATTGGTGGGCATTATTTGGATTCCTAGTCCAATCAATCCTAAACTAACCAAAATGTTTTTTGTGACATCTTACAGAGGATTTAGTTTATTTGAGAATTACAAGTGCAATGTTGATTTCAAAAGGTTCAAATCTAATTAACGAGTGTGGGAGAGGTATTTCATGTAAATTTTCTAGCATTCCCCCAACCCGGTTTCAACCACCATTTTCATCATTGTTTGATGCCCAACCCAATTTACTTTCAGCTGCAAATTAAGTCATTTCTCATAAATAATTTATGACTGAAACACATGAACAATTTTACTACTTTTAATGAGCAACAATTAAAAAAAAACACAGACACACATAAAAAACTAGACTCACAAATTTTTGGTCAAATGACCCAGAAAAAACCCCAACCTCCGGGGAAAAAATGTTCTAGAGAGAGATCGAATTTTATTTTCTACAATAAAATCAAATTACAAAAAAAAAAAAGAGATAAACTTATCTCAACGACAGTGCTCAGCAAATTGGCTGAATTAAGAAATTTTATAGTCAAAATTTATGTCAATTAGTTGCCTCAAAAACATTGCCAAACTGACGCTACAAACTACCTCGATTTTTGTGCCCATTGTTGTATCGTGTTGTATTGTACGAACTGCCTCAATTTTTTTTCCCACAATACGGACTTTACAAAATGTACGAAATTCCATGCCTATATTTTTTTCTTTCTCTTTCTCGAAAAATCATGCCTAGAAAAACTGCCTCAAAAAACGTGCCCAAAATTTTCCTTGGGAAAAGTGTTGTACGAAAATGTAATTTATGTTGTTGTACGGACTTGGAAAACGTTCCCTATACTCTTCTCTCTCTTCCAGCAATTTTTCTCCTTCTGTGCTCTCCAACTCCCATGAAAAAGATAATGAAACTCTAATGCCTTCCCTTGCCTTTTTGGTTTCTAAATGATGAAGCTAAATAGTCATCTAATCCAGGGGCCCAAAATGAATTTGATGGAAGGACAAGATTAAATGCACTTTTAATTCTCTCCAAAATTAGTTTCACTCACCCCACTTAAATTTATCAAAAATTCACTTTATTCTCTAAATTGAAAATTAAAACTCATCTCAAGATATTAATTGCAAAGATCACCTTAATTCTTCCATTTTAATGACTTAGGAAAAAGTCACTAGGGGAACACTTTCCTAGGTACAAAAATCAACACTCCCTCTTACCGAGGAAGGTGTTCTGCACCACACCCAACTTGTCTCTGAAATTAATGAACTTGCCTCTTCCAAGAGACTTTGTCAGGATATCTGCAACCTGCTCATCAGTGGAAATGTATTGGAACTCCACAACTCCTCTCTGAACATAATCACGAATGAAATGGTATATAATCTCAATATGCTTTGACCTGTTGTGAAATACATCCTCACTATAGGCCTTAGCTCCTGATCAAATAAATCCACTAGTAACTTGTGAAGCCACAATGCCTCGCAACTAGCCTGACTGGATGCCATGTACTCGGACTCTGCAGAACTCAAAGCAACAGACTTTTGCTTCATACTGAACCACAACACTGTTGTTGAGCCCAAACTGAAACAATATCCAGAAGTGCTCTTTCAGTCTTCCAAACAACCTGCCCAATCTGAATCCGTGAAGCCAATCAATCTAACCCCATCCGATCTCCTATAATCCATACCATGATCCAATGTACCCACAAGGTATCTCAACACATGTTTTGCAGCAACCCAGTGCACCCTCCTAGGCTCCACCATGAATTGACTGAGAGTGTTCACCACAAAACATAGATATGTCCTAGAGTTGACCAGATACTTCAACGAACCTATGAGCTAACGATATAAGTTAGGATCCACCAACTCTCCCTTAGAAGAATGAAGCTTCTTCTAGTTGGTGACCATAGGTGTAGACATCAACCTGCAATCCTCCATCTGAATTCTCCTTAGAATATCTACTACATACTTTCCCTGCCCCAGGAAAATATGACCAGGCTCTTGCCAAACCTCCAATCCCAAAAAGTAATGCATCGACCCAATGTCAGTCATCTCCTACTCTGAAGCAAGATATCTCTTGCGAACTGCAACAACTCTCTCCTCACTTGTGATAAACAAATCATCCACATACAACAGAAGAATGAGCAGATCATCTCCAACCATGATGAAATAGAGATTTAGATCAGCCTCACTCTTATGAAAACCCATCGACAGTAAGTAAGAGTCTATCATGGAATAGCAAGCTCGATTAGCTTGCTTCAGCCCATACAAGGCTTTCTTCAACTTGCACACATTAGACTCTCTCCCATGAATCTCAAATCCCTGTGGCTTCTCCACATAAACCTCCTCCTGTATGATTCCATTGAGAAATTCAGTCTCCACATCCATCTGATGGATCTTCCAACCCATTTTCGCCGCAATGGAAATCAATGATCTAATAGAAGTATAATGAGAAATCGATGCAAAATTCTCATCATAATCAAGTCCCTCTACCTGTGAGAACCCCCGCACCATAAACAAAGCCTTGTATTTCTCCACACTGCCATCTGCAGCATGCTTTACCTTGTAAATCCAATGAGAAGTCACCCCTGACTTCCCCTCATGTCTTGAAACAATCTCTCAAACATCATTCTTCATGATGGAATGGTACTCTTCCATCATGGCATCTCTCCAAATATGATGTTGAGAGGCCTCTTCAAAAGTAGATGGCTCTGAATCATGAAGACTAGTAACCAAGGCCATACCCAACCTATGTGGCATCACTATAGCCCTCACTGGCTCCTTGGGCATTCCAAAATCATTTGCTTCCTTTAGGGTCTCCCAAAAACTTGTACTCTATGTTTCAGTAACCTCGGAAACCTATGAACCTATCACTTGTACTTAAGGTACCCGTGAAGATACCTAAGGTGTGGGAACATGCTCCTCTCGCTACACTGATTCTATGGACTTCCTGAAGGCACGTTCCTCCTCAAATCTCACTTTTCGATTCACAACAACCTTCCTCGGAGCAGGAAGATAAATGCAGAAGGCCTTCTAAGTCTCATCCTACCCCACAAAGATGCCTCTATCTGTTGTGGGCTCAAGATTTGTCCTCTTCTCAAAAGGGACATGTGAAAAATCAGGCAACCAAATATACAAAAATGACTCACCTCAGGCTTCTTGACTTTGAACATCTCCTCAGGAGTCTTTTTCCCCAAGGCATGATGGAGACTCCTGTTCTAAAGGTAAATAGTTGTACTACATGCCTCTGCCCAAAGAAAGGAAGGAAGTGACTGATCATGTAACATGGCTCTCGTTGCTCCAACAATAGATCGATTCTTCCTTTCTATCACTCCATTCTGCTCAGGATTTTATGGTACTGTCAACTGTCTCCGAACGCCCTCCTGTCTGCAATATTCATCAAAATCCTTCAAGGTATACTCACCCCCGTTATCTGATCTGAGTGCCTAAATCCTCCTCCCAGTTTGGTTCTCGACAAGAGCTTTGAACTATTGGAACCTGTGCAAGACCTCCTTAGATTTCTTGCTTCTCAAGAATTAGATCTAGGTCTTCATGGAATGGTCATTGATGAATGTCATGTAATACTCAAAACCTCTCAGAAAAAACGGATGGCATAGGACCACACAAGTCAGAATGTATCAAATCAAGTACTCCTGCTAACCTATTATGACTGCTTGCAAAAATAGTCTTGGTGTACTTTCCCAAAGAACACTCATGCATAAATCATTGTGCTTAGTTCTGAACTCAGACAAACCTGCAACCATGTACCTCAACATCCTAAAAGCTAGATGATGCATATGATCCATCCTCTTATGCCATAGATCATAAAGCTCATTGTCATTGCTATGTGTCAAAGCATGTTGGGGCTGAAACAAGAGCTTGTACAACTTCCCACATATGAATCCAATGGTGTAAGAGGCAGATGGTCCTACAATATTGGGGAATACATGCACATGTCCATTTAGGAAGGACACCCCAAGACTCCTATCCTCAATCATGGAAACTGATATCAAGTTCTTCTTCAGCCCAAGTACAAACAATATGTCCCTTAAAGTCATGGGACTCATGGACTCTCTCTCAAATACAATGGTCCCATGACCAACAAATATGACAACTATGTCATCCCCCAACACGACCTCCACATCTATCCATACCTGTGAAATCTCGGGGAACATCTCTCGAGCACCTATCATGTGGCTCGAATCTCCATTATCAATATGCCACGTGCTGGTGGTGGATTCACTGAAAGAATGGCAAGTCAACAAAGAATACTCCCTTTCAATATCAAAGTCTATGCTGGTGATGATGGATGCTCTCTCTCTATCAATATGCCGAACATGGAGAGAAAGCTCTCTCTCAAATCTAGTTGTAAAATCCTCAACCTCTACTAAAGCTACTATCTCCTGCTACTTCTTCTTCTATGGGCATTGTCCAGCATAGTGCCCAAGTTTCTGACAAGCGAAGCACTTTACAGTGCTCAAGTAATTCTTTTGTCCATCATGTTGCTTAGCCCCATTCTTCTTGAATTTCTTCTTTCACTTAGAATTCAAAGCCACATTCTCCTCATCCTCCTTGCTAGAAGAAGAGATGCTCTACACAAGACCTTTTTGGGTCTCCTCCTGAACAAAATCATCCCAAATCATGTCCCAAGAAGGCAATTTCTACCTGGCTACTATAGCCTCTACAAAAACAGCCCAAGGATTTGCAACCCCATTCAAAGCTGTCTGCAACCTCCCCTACTATTGCAAGATCATCTCTCACTTGAGAGATCCTCGTAAGGTAGGGAATCACTCTCTCAACTTTGGCCATCTTGACACTCTTCAACTTCTCTCTCAAAACCATGTTCCTATTTTCATTTGAGATTTGAAACAAGTTGGTCAAAGAATCCCACTTCTGATACGCATGGGTTTTACTAGAAATGTGTGGGATTACATTATCTTTAACTGCATCTAGAATGATCCTTCTAGCCTTAATGGCCTTCTTGTTGAATGAAATAAGCGCTTATGCATCGATGGAAGTAGGAACAACAATAGGATTTGTTGTGGTATTGTTAACCACTTCATCCCATAACTCGTTTTCCTCCAATATAAGCACTAGTATAGCTTTTCATGGGACAAATTTCCTAGCCCCATCAAGCCTATCCTCCAACCTAAGTCATGTTTCCATTTTCACTACAAATTTCAAGTCTCAACAAGGTGTTGCCCACTGATAAAATAAATCACTAACAGTGTGAAGTTTTTCACTGTGTAAAATTATGCTCTTTCTCTAACAAAGCTCTAATACCATGTAAATTTTCCAGCATTCCCCCAAACCGGTTTCAACCACCATTTTCATCATTGTTTAATGCCCAACCCAATTTACTTTCAACTGCAAATGAAGTCATTTCTCATAAACAATTTATGACTGAAACACATGAAGAATTTTACTACTTTTAATGAGCAACAATTAAAAAAAACACATCCACACATAAAAACCAGACTCATAATTTTTTGGTTAAATGACCCAGGCAAAAACCTAACCTCCAGGGAAAACCTGTTCTAGAGAGAGAGATAATTTTATTTTCTGCAATAAAATCAAAGTACAGTAAAAACATAGATAAACTTATCTCAACCATAGTGCTCAGCAAATTGACTGAATTCAGAAATTTTAAAGTCAAAATTTTTGCCAATTAGCTGCCTCAAAAACCGTGCCAAACTGATTGTACGAACTGCCTCGATTTTTGTGTCCACTGTTATATCGTACGAACTGTACAAACTGCCTCGATTTCCATGCCCACTGTACGAACTGTACATACTATACAAAATTGTATGGATTGTACGGCCTGTACGAAATTATGTGCCCATCATTTTCCTCGGAAAACATGTTATACGGAAATGTAATTTATAATTTTGTATGGTCTTGGGAAACGTGCCCTCTGCTCTTTAGCTCTGTCTACAAATTTTCTCCTTCTATGCTCTCCAACTCTCATGAAAAACAAAATGAGACTCTAATGCCTTCCCTTTCCTTTTTGGTTTCTAAATGAGGAAGCTGAATTGTCATCTAATCCAAGGGCCCAAGATGAATTAGATGGATGGATGAGATTAAATGCACTATTAATTCTCTCCAAAATTAATTTCACTCACCTCACTTAAATTGATCAAAAAGTCAATTTATTCTCTAAAGTGAAAATTAAAACTCATCTCAAGTTATTAATTGTAAGGGTCACCTTAATTTTCCCCTTTTAATGACTCAGGCAAAAGTCACTAGGGGGACACTTTCCTAGGTACAAAAATCAACATTTCAAATTTTCATATCATTCTCATCCATCTAGATTACTAGGAGTGCAAGATGAAGAGCATACTAGATTTGAAAGAGTCTTTAGGTCTCCTAGTATGTGCTTAAGCGGAAACCACACATATGTTTTGAAATAAAAAATAAATTTGAAACTAGGTATTGAGCATAAAGTAAAAGACACATGGGCATCTACTTTAATTCAACTCTAAGAAAATAATAACTTGTCAAGATGCTAAGTGAAGTAAATGTGTTCAAAAGCATGTATTTCAAACCTATCATCTTTTTTTTATTTGCCAAGATCACTAAGAGTGCAAGGCAAAGAGCATACTTCAGGTAAAGGAGTCTTAAGGTCCTTTGCCTGTGTGAGAATAGTTGACTAAACTATCTTGCATAAAACAAAGAAACAAGCAAGAAGAAAAAGATGTATAACTTAAGGAAGTCTAATTTAATTACCAAGACTAACAATTTCAATGAGATGGCAAGCATTATCATTTAGTCACTAGTGAGTACTTAGAGGCCCATTGAAAGCCTCAAAGTATTTTAGCCTAAAAGATTTTGAGAAGTCATTTCTTTACTACTTATCTTAAGCTAAGTTTTATAATTACTAAAAAAATATAACTATTGTAAGATATTTACTTTCTCGATAATTAGGAAGCCATGGGACTATAGATGCAAAGAAAAGACACAATTGTGTGGGTATTGCACCCATAGTCACGTTAATAGGGTGGTTACATTGAAGCAAAAGTCACACATATTTACCGTGTGATTTACATATCAATTTATCTGTGTAGCTCACACATATGTCAAGGAGATTTCCACACGATGTAGTGCGTACAGAATGTTGGGATCCACACTGCTGATAAAATTGTTATTTCTGGTAGAGGGCACCATAATTATGGTTGCTGAGAGGCTAGATAGTAAGCTCTTGTACCTGCACAACATCCAAAAATAAATTATCTAGCATAAGGCAACCTATTTAACATGCAATGCACAAAAATGAGAGTGGAGTTGCCATAAATACTATTGTGGGGAAAATAACCACAGGGGTGGACAACCTTCCCACAGTGAGAGTATCCTTGAGGTTGTATAAAGGACCCACTATTGTGTTTGAGAATTAAGAAACAAAAACACCAAATGGCCAAGAAAACTCTTGATTAGAAACAAAGATTTTGAGAAGTCACTTCTTTACTACTTATCTTAAGATAAGTTTTATAATTACTAAAGAAAATATAACTATTGCAAGTTATTTACTTTCTGGACTTTTAGGAAGCCATGGGACTATAGATGCAAAGAAAAACCACAATTGTGTGGGTATTGCACCCATAGTCAAGTTAATAGGGTGGTTACATTGGAGCAAAAGTCACACATATTTACCATGTGATTTACAAATCAATTTAACTGTGTAGCTCACACATATGTCAAGGGGATTTCGACATGATGTAGTACGTACAGAATGCCGGGATCCACACTGTTGATAAAAATGTTATTTTAGGTAGAGCGCACCAAAATTATGGTTGCTGAGAGGATAGATAGAAAGCTCTTGTACCTGCACAACATCCAAAAATAAATTATCTAGCATAAGACAACCTATCTAACATGCAATGCACAAAAATCATAGTGGAGTCACCCTAAATACTGTTGAGGGGAAAATAACCACAAGGGTGGACAACTTTCCCACAACGAGAGTATCCTTGAGGTTGTATAAAGGACCCACTATTGTGTTTGAGAATTAAGTAACGAAAACACCAAATGGCCAAGAAAACTCTTGATTAGAAACAAAAACAAAATAACAAGAAATAAACTAAAATAAAAAGAGGTTCAATGATAAACCAAACAATATAGAACAAGAGTGTGCCAAACCAAGATGGAAACAGAGCACCTGAATGCGTTCAACAATGTGATCGTTTAGTTGTTGTCAGTGGATATTAACATCACCAAGGAAATATGCACCAATTATTTGCCAAATTCCTATAATAGCGTGGTCATGGCTATTAGAAGCAATAAAACCACATTGAAGATCGATGATGTGTTCGAATATATGTTAATAGTAAAAATGAGACAAAAGAACATGGAAGGTTTGACCATGATGCCTTAATAGTAAGAGATCGAATCGTAGACAGAGGAAAAGGTAAAACCTTTGGTAGAAGGTTGAAGTCGAGAGGCTAATATAAGACTAGATCTCTTGGTCTAATGTTGAAAACATGCTAGCGATGTGGTAAAGTTGGCCGTTATAGACCAAAGTGTAAGTCAATGGAAGTGGAGAAAGGTAAATGGTTTGAGGAATCACAATTGATTGACAGTAAACCTTTACAAGAAGAGAAAGGTGATGTGTATTTGGCCTCCACATGTACACAATTGGAATGTGACTCTTGTTTGATCAACTTCAATGCATCACATCATATGACACCTCGCAAAGAGTGGTTCTACATGAATGAGAAGTTTGATTGTTGGGAGATGATTCATCGACTAGTAAAGTCAAACGTTGTAAAGTTCGACTAGAGCTTAGAGATGGAAGAATAGGAAAACTTCCAGGAGTACTACATATCCTAGGTTTAGCTCAAAACTTGATCTCGATAAGTAAGATGGGGAATGCAGGTGTGTAGTATGTATTTGAGAAATATACATGCAAGATGGTTTGAGGAGCGATCGTATTTATGAGAGGAGTTTGGATTGGAACCTTGTACAAGTTATTGGGAAGAACAGACACCAATGAAAGTGCTAATGTGTCCTGTCCTGAATTCTAGAGAACATCTACTTGTCTAGTTGACTTAATATGTTGTGGCATCAATGGAAGGGACGTATTGGAGAGAAAGGTCTACACGTTATGCACATTGAATGTGCAATTGAAGGTGTCCCTGATTGTCCTTAAGAAGTTGACTTCTATGCATATTGCATTTATGGTAAACAGAGTATGCAAGGCTCTCATATAGTGTACTAGGGATAAGGAAATACTTGAGTTAATCCATAATGATGTGTTTGGACCAATATCGATCCCTTCACTAAGAGGATCTCAGTGTTATGTTTTTTCCATTAATGATTTCTCCAGAATGACATGGTTATATTTTATGAGAAAGAAATACAAATTTTTTGAGAAGTTTCAAGAGTTCAAAGCTCTTTGGAGAAACAAAATGGTAAAAATATCAAGGTGTTGAGAAATGATAATGGAGGAGAATTTTGTGGGAAAGTGTTTGACTAGTTCTTTAGACAACACAATATAGCTCGACAAAACACAACTCCCTGCATGCCTCAACAAAATGGAGTTGTTGAAAGAATGAACAAAACGTTGATGGAGAAATCTTAAAGCATCCTCAATGGTGTAGGAGTCACACAAGAATTTTCGGTAGAGGAAATTAACATTGCATGTTACCTGGTGAATAGGCCGTCATCGATAGCTCTAGTCAATAAGAATCCAATTAAGGAATTGGCTAGTAAAAATCCCTCTCTTACACATCTGAGAGTTGTAGGGTGTGACGCCTTTGTGCATATACAAAACAATAAATTAAGCAAACTCAACAACAAGTTGGAAAAGTGCTTCTTTATCGGGTACAAGGGTGGACTGTGTCATGTCCCCAATTAAGTAATTTCCAAATAAGACTATTTGCAAATAATGTTTCACCAGCCTACTAGTTCCATAGGTTGAGATAGAGACATAAATTTTGTAATAAGGGGATATGGGACCAAAAATAACATTAGTTTACCATATTCACATTTAAATGGGTCACATAAATTATAAATGCTAAGAAAATAATGTGGCATGGGTTCATGAAGACACTTGGAATCTTGTGAATACTTTGGGTGACTAGATTCCCCACACACTTGGCATGATATTCATCCAAATTCGAACACATGGGTAATGTAACATTATTGGATGGTAACGTGGTGTCAAATATCATATAATAAGCCAATGAAGTCAAATTGGTAAAGGATGGTAATTCCCATGGAAGAGGAGGAGACTAGAAGACAAGGAGTGCCACTTAGAAGGAGATTCTATGGACTCTATGACAACAAATGATGGAAGATTCTATGACAAGTATGAAAAATTCAGACCTTATTGTGGACACATGACAAATATGACATGTCAGGGATGAAAATAGCCACCAAGAGGCCGAATTTGGGAGTTAGAGGAATCCATTCGAATTGGGGAAAGAATTGGAGCATGAATAGGAAGACAAGTGTCATTAGAGTTACTAAACCACTAAGATGAGTTGGAGGAAGCTCATGAAGGAAAATTCGACCTTAGGAGGCCTCATAAAGTTAATAAAAGGATTTAATGAGGAATTATAATAGATTTTGATAATTTTTTAATTGGCCTTTGGCTTTTTGGAGAGCTTTTGCTTGTCCATTGCATGGTGAGTGTTCACTCTCCCTACTTGTGAACCAATTTCAAGGGAGTTGGATTCCTTTACAATTTGGTTGATGGATAGGCCATTCAGACCTCTCATGGGAGATTAATGAAGGGTTTTTATTTTCATTTTGAATGTCCACACAGTTGAATTATCATCTATCTCCCTATTCTCTCAGTCCTTCTTCTCCATTCCCCCACACTCTCACATTGATGGCGCACTTGTTGGAGTGGTGCTTGCGCTTTGATGAGGATAGTTGATGCCCAACATATGATGTATGATGCATGGCTCTGTAATATCATTTCTATATGCTCTGTAACTCGAAATACCAGAAATACATGTATGAGAGGCTCGCATTCCCCATGCTCTTAAATAACTAGTTTTCATGGATTTGGCTTCAATATTGAAGTAGATTTATATCAGATTTGTATGAGGAAATTTATATGAGTTTTATGATGATGGGGAATCAATATATGATGTATGGATATGTAATATTATGTCCACATACTCTGTAAGTCGAAATATCATAGATACATGTATGAAAAGCTTGCATACTCATGCCCTTGTATCACTAGTCTTCATAGATTTGGCTTCAATCTTGAACTAGTTTTATACCAGACTTTTATGAGGGATAATGTATGAGTTGGATGATGTTGGTAAATCCATATATGATGTATTAATTTGTAATTTAACATCCATATCCTATGTGGGTTGAATTCCAAGAAACTCGTGTGTGAAAAACTTGCATTCCCATGCCATTGAATAACTAGTTTCCATGACTTTGGCTTCAATCTTGGAGGAGTATTGTATCATATTTGTGGGAGGGTTTTCCTTTGAGTTTTATGTTGTTGGTTAAGACATTTTTATTCCATATATTACCACCATGTTTCATATTACTCTCAGAACCATATATTCTACCTTTCCTATGTCAAAGTCTGTCTACTAATGCAAATTTCCCTTAGACAATTTCTATGAAAGTTACCCTACAAATGTTGCATACCATAATCAATTTGAAGAAATTAATAAACATGATTAATGATATTAATTGATGTCCTATAATCATTACCATACTTTTTTATTAAATTTTGGAGGGTTGTACTTGATTTGGAGAGCTAGTTTGGCCATCACCCTTGGGGGGATTTGAACACGATTTCCTAGTTATTTTGGTAATTTTGTCATTAGCTACAACAAATTTGCAGAGGTCTAAAGACTGATACAAAGTATCCATAAACCACCTTGGAATTTTTTAAGACTCACCATACCATATCCTTTCAAATTCGGGACCATTTGGTGAAATTTGGAACCCTCTAGAGTCATGACTAGTTAAGCTTGAATTTTGCCCAATTTGTGCATTTCTCCAAATTTCAAAAAAGGGACATTATAGACTAAATGGGTATAAGTTGTGGAATTCAATCACAAGGAAGGAAATTCTTAATAGAGATATGATCTTCATAGAATTCATAGGTACTTAAAGGGATGAAGAGGTTAAAAGAGAAAAACTTGAAAAACAATAGTTTGAAATGAATGACAAAAGTCTGGATTTAGGTGAGTCGATTGAATTTAATGAAGATGTGGAACAAAAGACTCCATATGTCAGGAGGTCTCGTCAAGCAAGTAAAATTTTATATCCATGCGCTATATGACACCTTCTTCACACCTAAGAGGCTAGCTTAGGTGTCCATATGGGCAAGACGGTTTGGTCGAAAGACTTGGGAAGAGGCACCTTGTCCAAGTGACAAAACGAAGAGGAGCGTGCAGACTGAGTATGGGTGCGCTCCCACTAAACGACAACCACACCCAAGCAAGTGATGCTTGGAAATCCCACAGGTGTGGCACCTTGACAGAATGTTGGCATGCGGCAAAGGAAGTGTGATGGAGCCTAAGCAATCATGATGATGCGAATGCACCTTGGGAGGACAACTGAAAGAACATGGGCCAAGTGACCAAGCCACCCCACATGAAATGCACTTCACACACCACACCGATGGCGAAGATGTGCGCTTGGTGGGAGCACCAAAATGGCAGGTTGGCGGTTGGACCGAGCACCCAAGAATGTGCCCAACACCTTGATTATGTAGACGACGACCTTAGCGCACTTAGCGCACCTCGTGGGAGTTGGAGAATGCCCTCCATGATGCCCTAATGCCTGCTGAACATGTATCACACCAGAACGATAGAGGGAAAGGAGCGTGCACACGTATGACAAAAGTGGACCACCGGTGGAGTGAGTGTGCCAACCCTGAGCTAGCATGTGTGCTAAGTGAAGGGCCACACCCATCTTTTGAGGACACTCTCACTCATGCGATGCTATAAAAAGGATAAGGCAAACATTGAAGACATCATCCAAGTTTTGGCAAGGAACACAGTGCAAAGTGAAGTCGTTCTATGGAGGCTCTCCAAGAAACAAAGATCACCAACACAGTTCGCTAAGATAGTTGGCTCAGTAACACAGATGGTATGTGGGAGTGGCAAGCTTGGCAAGCCTACATTCCAAATGAGTCAGCAACCTAGTGATAGTTTCGGGAGCAGCATCCAAGGAGGTTGAACGAAATTCGACAGTCACAGAGTTGGACACCTTAGGAGGGGTCAACTCATCTTCTTTTGTAAACTTGTATTCGGTGTGTCACTGGTTGGGTGTGCACTAGGAGGATTCCCAGTTCGACCACTCCATTCTTGTAATACAATTTCTTTTAATAAAAGTTAACAGGGTTTTCTAGTTGGGCGCCCCACCCATAATTTTCTCATGTTTAAGTTAAATTTTTGCAAGGTTGGTTTAGGTGTAGTCCTTTGGAGAGTGAGCCCGGGTTGGCCACGTCCCCGGGAGCCTTCTAGGCTGTCCCACACACCACAATAGACCACATAAAAAGTGGGCACGCGTTGTGGCTGTGAAAGGTGGTATCAGAGTTGTTTCAACAATAAAACGCTCATCACTAGGTCTTGGAAAGCAGGTGGTGTCAAGGACTTAGCGAAATTTTCAAGTGTGCCATGGATGCATTTGAAGGTTGCTAGAGGTTGCCAAGAGGTCACCAAGAAGAAGCGCTAAGTCACAGGACCCAAACATGGGAGTGTTGTCGAAGTGCATCTACCGAACATTCTGGGAAACTAGTAGATGAAGCATCAAACGAAGCGACACTTGGAACAATTGACGCCAAAGTGATCAGGGGGCTCGGTGTAAGTTCCTGGGAGGTCGCTTGGTTGGGACGCCTCCACCGCAAATGAAGTCATTAACCGATCGAAGGTTTCGGCAAGGGTGCGCTATCGTTGGAAGAAGCACCCCACAGAGCGCCTTGGAAAAGTGCTTGGGAGACGCCCTAAGTGGGTGCTCCTTCACCAAACGTTTGGCAACACTACGACAAGAGCGTTGAAGGAACGTGCACTCAGTGCGCACGAGCGCCCATCACTGCGTGACGGTTAGCGCACTTCACAGTAGGAAATGAGTTCCCATGGAAGAGGCGCGCTTGGGAGAGATGACATAGCGTGTTAACAGGGACGTGATTCCTAGGAAACAATAGCACTCGTGGAGGGAGCACTCAAGGAATCTCACACATAACGCCCGTCACATTGCACGCCAGTTGGAGGCGCACTCTGGTAGAAAACATGACAATGTTGGGAGAGCGGATGTGCTCATGAGACTCAGATGGAGAACGCACTTGGCGACAGCGCCCGACAACATGCTTGGGTGGTGCACCCAAAGCACGCTAATACAATGCAAACAAGGTGCACCTGAGGTGCGTTAAGGGAACCACTTGGGAAGAGAGTGCTTCGGTAGAGCGCCCGACAGACGACGTGTCTGGGTGCGCTAAGTAGTTCGCTCGGCGGGTGACGTCGACGAAAACTTCATAAAATCGCCCGTGAAGGTGTGCTTGAGGAACGCTTGTGAGGAAGTGTACGCAAAGGAATACGTTCGATAGAACATGCTCCATAAAACGACCGTTAGAGCAAGCATCGACAAAGCACCCGACAAGGTGCTCTTCGGCAGACGCGTTCCATTAGAGGTGCACCTAAGGGAAGCACACTTCACCTGAAGACTAAGACTACATGCTTAATATGCGCTCAGGCAAAGAGACCGTCAGCAAAAACGCGCTCATATTGGAAACTTTTGAAGAACGTATAAGGAAGAACGCTTAAACAAAGGTGCATCCGGGGTAGGATCACTTCAAAAAATGACATAGGTACGTCCGGAGGGGCACATTTCAAATGATGTTGCCTTGGATGGGGCATTACTTCTTCTTTCTACAGCAAGTAACCTTGACGGAATTGCAGTCAAACCGAGAATCTCATCCACATGTTGGCTTGGCAAACCACTCAAGTGGGTGTTGCGAAGGCAAGAGAAGGTAAATGAAGGAAAAATGTGTGGTTAGGAGGATTCAATTAGCTTGGAAAAGCTTGTTGAGAAACGTTTTGTTGGAAACGACGGTTACCAAGAGGGTGTTGGTGGCCAAAGAGTAAGGAAGCTCAAGTGTGGTGCCGGTAGCAGCATCGCACAGACTTAGCAGCAGTGAAGTCAAATAGATGAAAATGGTGTGGACGGGATAGTTGCAGGTGGATTAGAAAACTACCTCAGGGTGTCGAAAAGCGAATGTTCAATAGACGAATATGGTAGCGCAACAAGGCTAAAGGTTCGTTGGAGAAGTTCAGTTGAGAAACACGTTGAAGCTTGTGAAAGCACGTGGAAGTGCTTTGAACAGACCCAAGGACAAATGGATATGGATGGAACTAGCTTGTCAGAGGCATTGGAAAAAATGTCTAAGTGTTTGCAAGAGATGGATGGCCTATTGCAGAAAGCATTCAAGTAGCATGTTAGAGGTGGACTGAAGAGTGTTGTGAAGGAAGGCATAGATTCCACCCATAGATTGGAAAACTGAGTAGTTGCGGAAAAACCTTGTAATGAGTTTGGAAGGGCGTCGAGCATGGTTGCAGCGAAGTTTTGGGAAGGAAGATTGGTGCAAACAAACCAAAAGTTCAAAAGAACGAAGGTTTTAGCAAGTTTGGTTGCGAAAGAAACCAAGGACTTGGCCATTGGGGAAGGCACACTCTGAAAGATTACTCAAAATCTTGACAACCAAAATGACCAAGGGGGGCTAAGTCTTGGAAATGGGCAAAACAACGGATGGGATGCTCAATGAAGGTTTCGGTTGGAACAAAGTCAAGTCAAAGTGGTCGAGGATGTCAAAGGGAAGGAAGCACATTTGGCAGAAGCAATGAAGGATTGCAACAAGCATGTATCCAAGGGAGTTGTGAGACTTAGC
Organism: Pseudotsuga menziesii; assembly: GCA_001517045.1. NCBI lineage: Eukaryota > Viridiplantae > Streptophyta > Pinopsida > Pinales > Pinaceae > Pseudotsuga > Pseudotsuga menziesii. The sequence continues at coordinate 89,631 of LPNX010074981.1, read as the reverse complement.
CCGCAAGACAACATGACTTTGGAAGAATGACAAAAATCTATGGTTTTTGAAGACATGGAGTTGGTGGTTTCTCTATGTAAACTTGCAATGAGTACTCAAGGAAACGAGGTGCAGCAGGAAACAAAAGTTTGAACAATGAGATTGCCTAACCAAGAGAAGGTTGACACCAAGACTCAACCACTCTTTTATGGGGAGTTGGGTGAACAGGCTTCGTGGGAAGCACAAGCAACATTCGAGAAGACAATGAAGCTTTCTATTTGGAAAAATGAAACGTGATGGATGGCAACATAACTTCATTTTTTATCCAAGTTGAGGAGTGAACGAGTTGGCTTGCTTCCCATGACAAAGGAAATGAGGCCAAAGGCACCTCACAGAAGATTTCCTTAGAAAAAATTCAGTCAAACAATGCGGAAGCACATAGCCAGGGGCATTCAACAAATTTTCTAAGTAAACAGACAATTTGAAATGGAACAAAATGTTTTTCCAAGGATCGACGGGTTGTGGAGTACACAAAAACATAGAAGGAAACACAGTTCAGACATAACGAAGTTAGTTCCTTCGAGTTGGACGAACGGTCAGATTAGCTATGCAACTAGTCTAAATTTAGGGGCATGCAACGAATGGAGGTATTCACAGATTGACAGAGTATTGATGCAGTACTAGGTGGCGGGCACAATAGTTGAACCATGAGGAACTCTTAGAGACTATCAGTTGTGATAGTCAGTTGCAGATTGTTCAGAAGCATCGGTCATTGGCAGCGGTTGTAACATGTTCCTAAGGATGGTAGTTACTTGGAAACGTTGTTGAGGACGACAATAAGCTTAAGTGGGGGAGGTTGTTATAACCATGCGCTAGATGACACCTTCTTCACGTCGAAGAGGCTAGCTTGGGTGCCCATATGCGAAAGACGATTCGATCAACAGACTTGGAAAGAGGCACCTCGGCTAAGTGACGGAGCGAAGAGGAGCACGCAGACAGAGTATGGAAGTGCTCCCACTAAATGACGCCCACACCCAAGCAAGTGGCACTTGGAAAGCCCATGGGTGTGGCACCTTGAAGGAACGTTGGCATGCGGAAAAGGAAGTGTGACGGAGCTCGAGCACTCATGAGGATGTGAACGCACCTTGGGACGATGCCCGGAAGAACATGGGCTAAGTAACCAACACACCCCACATGAAAGGCACTTGGCACACCGCACCGGTGGTTAATACATGAGCTTAGTGAGAGCGCCCAGATGATAGGTTGGCGGTTGGATCAAGCACCCAGGAACATGCCCAACACACCTCGATGATGCGGATGCCGACCTTAGGGTTCCTTGTGGGAGTTGGAGAACTCCCGCGACGATTCCCTGACACATGCCCAACATGTAGCGCATCATACTAACGGAGGGAAAGGGGCACGCGCGTGCATGTCGAAAGTGGAACACCAATGGAGTGAGCACATTGACCCTGAGCTAGCGTGTGTGCTAAGTGAAGGGGTGCACCCACCTTTTGAGGACACTCTCACTCATGCAGCGCTATAAAAAGGCTAAGGAAAACGTTGAAGCCATCATCCAAGTTCTGGAAAGGAACACAGTGAAAAGTGAATTCGTTCTATGGAGGCCCTTTAAGAGAAGCAGGTCACCAACATAGTCCGCTAAGACAGTTGGCTCAGCAACACAGACGGTTTGTGGGAGTAGCAGGCTTGGAAAGCCTGCATTCCAAACGAGTCAGCAACACAACGAGAGTTTCGGCAACAACAACCAAGGAGGTTGAACGACAGTCGCCAGTCACAGAGTTGGACGCCCTAGGAGGCTTCAACTCATCTTCTTTTGTAAACTTGTATTCGGTGTGTCGTTGGTTGGGCGTGCACCAAGAGGCTTGCCGATTCGACAGCTCAATTCTTGTAATACGGTTTCTCTTAATAAAATTTAACGAGGTTTTCTAGTTGGGCGCCCCACCCATACTTATCTCGTGTTTACTTGCATTTATGTGGATGAATGTCCATGGTTTATTTACTTGATGCAAACTATGTAAGATAGTTCGGTCGGAAAACTTGGCAAGAGGTACATTGGCCAAGTGACAGAACGAAGAGGAGCATGCAGACTGAGTATGGGCACGCTCCCACTAAACGACACCCACACCCAAGCAAGTGATGCTTGGCAAGCCCACAGGTGAGGCACCTTGACAGAACGTTGGCATGCTGGTATTTAACTGCCTTTAACTGAATCTGAATTGACTGAACTGAATGTGAGCTTGATTGAACTGAACTCTATCATCAACTGACTCTTTGACCACTAGTTAGGAGTTTAATTGAATGTATTTAGTGCTTCACGATCAGTTGCATCCATGAACAAACACTTTGGATAAATCAAGGAGAGATTTCTTATTTAACTGAAACTTGTTTTCCACAACTGATGCTTAACTGATGTCTTTGTAATTCGAGTTCATTGAAAGTCTATCATATGCAATTCGATTCCTTAATCTTCCTCTATGCTTATCTCATTTATCATTAGTTAAATACTACATGGTACAAACGTGTATTAATTAATTTAACCATCTTATCATATCATACTCAGAAGAATTGTCCCACATACATATGAACATACATATTACCTTGGGCCATATAGTCACATGCTAAAGCCTATATCACTCTAGGGATAGCTAAGCCCTAAAGGAGACTTATAACATTTAGTGACCATGACTAGTAATACATTACATAGTATAATCACTTTACATAGTAAAGTACACCTCCTCACAACATGAGGATATTTGTAGGACTTGATATTACTCACAAGTCTATTGTATTGATATTTGTCACAAGAATAACTTGATATTACACACAAGTTTACTGACTTGATATTACTCACATGTCTACTGCCTTGATATTACTCACAAGACTCAACTTTATATTACTCATAAGCTTTACAACATCACCACCTCAATCACATAAGGATACATAGGACTTGATATGACTCACAAGTCTAACTTGATGTTACTCACAAGTCTAGAGAATGACTCCTGATGCTGTAAACTCAACAATAAGTTGATGCTATAAATATTTGTTTTTACACGACAAAGTCAACACAAGCATGGGTTGTGTTGTATGAAGAGAAAACAAGAAATTGACAAATGACAGAAAATAATTAAAACGATTGAATGGTGATTAAGCATGCCTTATCATGATCAATTAAAATAAAATATACCAAATATTTGTCCCAATAGTTGCATTGTTTACTAGATCATAGAGAAATATGGTACATCTAATCATTACCCACATTGAGAATAAGATGCACTAAACATTGGGATCAAGTGCAACAACTTTGTAGTAATCTCTCTATGTACCACGTTCAAATTTTAATTCACATTTGAATTTAACATGCATGATGTTTTTATTAATGCTCGAGTTATTTGGTATATGACATCATCCTTTGTTTGCATTTTATAGGTGCATTTTCTCCCATATATGTGGGTATATGGACATCATTTTCTCATTGAGAATGTAGATGATGGATACATCACATAAGATTGTGGCTTGGAGGTTGAATTGGACCAATCTAGTTGTGCTAGCCATCATGATCAAAACCTAAAAAGGGAAATTTAGGTTATATTGGAATGACACGAGAGATCATAAAAGTGGACTTCTCATCTTTTCAATGTGTTATTTTTAGGTGCAGGTGGTGGGATACCTTCGATCAAATTAATGTAAAGGAAGATCGTGATAGTGGGCTAATATGTATTAATTCTACAAAATGTGGGTGGAAACTAAGGATCCTTATGTTTTCACAAAACATTGTAACCAAGTGTTTTTTTACCTAACATGTTGAATATGGATTGATGGTTTGCATTGAGACATGATCCAAGTTCAAAACATTTTTTTGAGAACAACAATGTTATAATGCCAAGTGAGGAGGATAATTGGGGTGATGCAAGCAACAAACAATGATATGTAAATGTTTTATTTTGACATTTTTATTGTGGATGTGTCATTTTATTATGAGTATCTATAATGGCCAATTATAACTATTTCTTCAATTTATATTGTTGGATATAAAGATTTAACAACCATTTAATACCATCATATTTAAAATGTATTAAATAATACAAACATAGAATGTGGTTTTTATATGTTTTTATTGTCATATTTATTGTTTATTACAATGTTGTACTATATTAACATATATTTATGCTGTCAAATGTGAGATCTTGTGTCACATTCATAATAAGTAAAACACCCTCTAACTTACTGCCGTCTGCAACTTCGTTTCGCTCTGAAGCTCTGAAAACCCTAGCCGTCTCTGCTTGGGGGCCTCCGCCCTGTCGGCGGCCTGAATGGATCCGCCAGACCCTGACGTGCTGGAGGAGCGCTTCCAGTCTATTATCGCCTCTCAGCCTATTGCCCATCCTGCTGCGACCTCCTCTTCTCGTTTTGTAAAGAGAGTTGATGTTCCCGAAGTTAAGCTCAGCTCCATTGCCTCAAAGAGAAAAGCAGTAACCCTGTCGGAAAAAGGCCTCATTGGCTTATTCACTGGCCTCTGGCCATCCCCTCGATCTGTGGAGATATGGCTGAATAAAAATTGGAGAACCCTAATCCAAGGGGAAGTTCAGCAAATTTTTTGTGGGAAAGGATACTTCACCTTCATTTTTGAGAAGAAGGAGGATCAGGATTTGATTTTCAGAAATGGGCCTTATTTCATGGGCCCAAGAGGTATGTATCTAAACAAGTGGGATTTATCCTTCAACCCAGAAAAAGACATTCCAAAAGCTGTCCCCGTCTGGGTCAAGCTCCCTCACCTTCCTCTCCATTGCTGGAACGATGAGGATTTTCGAGCAATAGGGAATGCCCTAGGTAGGTATATTGACAAATCCGAGCCAAAGGCCCCAATGTTTTCTTGCACTCGTATATGCGTAGAATTTGACCTTGAAAAAGGTTTGCCATAGTCCATCAATCTCTCCATAGACGGTTGGAATCACCTGCAAACTGTGGATTATGAGCAAATACCATTCAAGTGTAAGTACTGTCATGAATATGGCCATTTTTCCAAGTCCTGTCCGAAGAAACCTGAAAAAACCTCACCAGACAACGCGGCCAGTGAGGGATGGAACACTGCGAGTGGAAAGAAGACCGTCAAAGCTCAAAAACAGCAGAACGTCCCAGCAAAGAGCACCTCCGGAAATAGGTTCGAAGTTCTGGAGGAGGAAAACCCAGAAGAAGAAGCCCATGAAGCTCACCCTGACGCGTCTCAGGCAAAGGAAAAAGATGCCTTGGGCTCAACAGCGCAGAATCAGGAAAAAGAAGTAGTGGAAGAGGGCAATGGGTGTCCAACGGAGGGAAAAGAGCCAGTTCAGATTTTCGAGGGATCAGTTGAGGGTTCAATAACAATATCAAGGGCAAAAGCTAACTCAGAAGACTCCACAAACAACTCAATGGAAGAACAGGAACCGACATCCAAGAAGGGTAGGAAATCAAATAGAATCATTAGAGAGCAAGAGGCTGCTAGGGAAAAGGCGGCAGGAAAGCAGTCCAACTTAGATTTTTTGGTTAAATCTTCGCAATCAAGCAAATACCTTTTAAGTCAAGAAGAGGAGAAAAAAGAGAGAGAAAAGGCTCTTAAACAACAAAGGAAATAATGAAAATCGTCTCCTGGAATTGTAGAGGATTGGGGGGTTATCAAAAGATAGAAGTTATCAAGAGAATAAAATCAATGGAATATGCCTCCATTCTTCTTATCCAGGAGACAAAAAAATCGGCTGTAGATAGTATGGAAACATTACAAAAAGTCTGGCCAAAAGGAACAGGTCTTGCCATTGATGCCATCGGCGCCTCTGGGGGGCTTCTTTGCTGGTGGAATAAGGATCAGTTTAAATTGCTCTCTGCTATAGAAAATAGGAACTGGATGTTCATAAAAATGGAGAACGTCGACAGTCAGGAAAAATTCTGGTTGGGGAATGTGTATGGTCCAACGCTGAATGCGCAAAAGGATCAATTTTGGGACTCCCTGGTGGAGCAAATTGATGACAAAAAGCTTCTTCCTTGCTATATCGCTGGGGACTTTAATGTTACTATCTCTCCCGAGGAGAGAAAAGGAGGAACGAAAGTCAGAGACCCCTATGGGGAAAGGATGGAGGATCTAATTTCGCTTTGGAATCTCACTGATATAATACCCAAGAATGGCATTTTTACATGGAGCAATAGACGAACGGGACCAGGCCATATCGCTGCTAGGTTGGACCATTTTTTGGTAAGCACTCACCTCCTTCGTTCTTACCCGGAGACTAAGCTTTTGTGTTCCTCTGTCTCTGATCATAAGCCTATTAGTCTTTTCTTTCCCCCCGTGGAAAATCTGGGGCCGCTGCCCTTCAAGTTCAATCGCATCTGGCTGGAAATGGAAGGCATTATTGACATCATCTCTCAGGCTTGGCGTTGCTTCATCCCAGGCTCCCCAGCGTATGCGTGGGAACAAAAGCTAAAGAAGGTGAAGGAGGCATTAAAACAGTGGGTAAAAAATCATTATTGTGATCCAGCTCAACGAAAGGAGCAAATAATCAAAGACATGGAATCCCTTCAAATGGAAATGGAAACCTGTGAAATCACCAAAGAACACTTTGCCAAGGAGATAGAGATGGAATCAACTCTGTAGAAAATCCTTAGGCAGGAAGAGGAAGGGTGGCGACTTCGTTCCCGCCTTCTTTGGCTAAAAGGGGGAGATCAGAATACTAAATACTTTCAAAATCAATGTAAAGATAGACAGAGATGGAACACCATGAGGGAACTAAAAGCTGAAGACGGCACTGTCTTCCAAGGGCAAGCGGCCATCACCAATGAGGTAAGAACCTTCTTTGAGCACTTATATACGAATGAAGAACATGTTCCTCTTCATGTCATGGAGACAATGGTCTCGGATATTCCATCTCTCATAAATCAAGAGGATCGAATTAGGCTTGAAGCTCCCATAACGGAGGAAGAAGTTAAGAAAGCTATATGGAGCCTTCAACTGGACAAGGCCCCAGGCCCAGACGGTTTCCCTATATGTTTTTATAGAATCTTTTGGTATTTGATTAAGAAAGATCTGATGCGCCTCATTTCTTGGATGGCAAAAGGCAACATGGGAGGGGCCACCAACTCTACCTTCTTGGCCTTGATCCCGAAAGAACGTAATCCCACCTCTATCAAGAAATTCCGTCCAATTTCCCTTTGCAATTCCTCGTATAAAATCTTTTCCAAAGTGTTATCCATGAGACTCAAACAGATCATCCCCCGCCTTATCTCCCCAAATCAAGGTGGCTTCATTTCAGGCAGGAAAATAAGTGATAATATTCTCCTTGTTCAAGAAGCCATCCACTCTAGTGTCAAAAGAGGAGATCCCAGAATGGCCATTAAACTGGACCTGGCCAACGCTTTCGACAGATTAAGACACTCCTTCATCTTCCTGGTTTTCAAAAAAATTGGGTTCCCAGACGCCTTCATTAAGCAAGTTCAAGCCTGTATATCCTCCCCTTGGATAGCTCCTCTTATAAATGGAAGGCCTTCATCTTTCTTCAAAATTGTTCGTGGGGTTAGGCAAGGATGCCCGCTCTCCCCCTTCATTTATCTCTTGGTAGCAGAGTCCTTCAGCAGACTATTGAACAGGCTTCAAGCTAAAGGTACTCTTCCTGGCATTTCTTTCAGATCTGGAGTCCCTCTTATTAACCACGCCCTCTTTGCTGACGATACCATTCTTTTGGGCTTTGCTTCTGCACAAATAGCCATAAATATTCTTCCCTCTCTTGACTTATTCCTTCAATCCTCTGGAAGCGCTACCAATTTGAATAAATGTCAAATCTATGGCTGGAACAGTCCAGCCGCTACCCTTAGCCGTATCTCTCAGACCCTGCAAATAAAAGCCAATCCCTTATGGACCCATTTCAACTACTTGGGCATCCCCATTGTTAAAAATCTTGTGAAATCCTCAATGTGGGCCCCTATCATTCAAAAAATCAAAGCCAAAACCCAGGCATTGGGGTCGAAATGGCTAAATCTAGCCGGGAAGACCGTCCTAATTAGATCAATCCTTTCCTCGTATCCTATCTACACCAGCTCCATGATTCTAGCTCCCAAAAACGTTATGAATAACATCTGTAAAGAAATCAGGAAATTTTTATGGCAAGGAGGCAAAACTTAGACCAAAATATTCCATTTGGTTAAATGGGATACGGTCAAACAAGCTAAAAATCAGGGTGGTCTAGACATCAGAGACCCGGAACAGATGAGCAGAGCTATGGGAGCCAAATTGGTCTGGAGATTAGTCACAGGGAGAAAAGAATGGTGGAAGGAAGTTATTAGGCGAAAGTACATCAGAAAGCCCAGGTCAAAAATGTTGGATAGCGATTGGGAGGGCAATGGAACCACCCTCTGGAAACTTTGCAAAACTACCTTCAGCATAATCAAAGATAGTTGCTATTGGATCCCTGGGAACGGGAAAAGGATTGATATTTGGAAAAGTAAAATTATGGGTCATCCACCGCGCTCCTCTTTGCCTGGACAGTCACCCCTTGCCGAATGGGCGAATGAACAGGGAATCTTCACTCTTCATGACATCTCTCTTTGGAACGATCAAGGACGTTGGGCAGGATGGAAAGAGCTTTCTCCTCCTGCTCCGTTGAGAGCAGTGGCCGACTCTCTATTTGCCTCCCTCCACGGTATGTCCCCCTCAAAGATTGCAGCGAAGGATCGCATTGGTTGGGGGGATTCGGGGAACTATAGCGTCAAAGAAGGCTATAAGAAAATTTCCAGGGAGAGAGATGGTGCAGACCGAATCTGGAAGAAGGTGTGGAGAGCAGATTGCATTCCAAAGGTTAATAGCTTCATATGGCTTCTCTGCCATAATAAGCTTCTCACAGCAGAAAACTTAAGGAAAAGGGGCATAAATGGGCCTTCACGATGTCCTTTGTGCAACTCAGAAGAAGAGTCTACGATTCATCTCTTTCTCCAATGTAAAATCTCCCTCCTTGTTTGGGGATCAGTCCTCCCTCAAGGTACGGGTCAGCACTTCCCTAGCAACGTTGCTCAACTCTATAAGGAATGGAATAATTATTATCCAGGTTCGTTAAGCAATAAACCTATATTGGGCCGTCTTTGGGCTATCATCCTAAAAAATTTATGCTGGCAAATATGGTTGGCCAGGAACAGGGTCATTTTTAAAGAGCAAAAATCCACCCCAATTAGAATTGCGGCCAAAACCATAGGGATGATAATAGAGAAATTTGATGCTAGCAACATCAGCCTTCCCGTTCAGGAATCCATTCCAGAGCCATATTTTTCTTGGTGCAAAGCATTCTTCAGCGAAAAGAGCTTCCTTCAGTCCAACAACATCTTCAATCGACCTGCCAAGAATCGTAGACTGCTGCCCTGGGAGATTCGAGTATCCAGTAAAGAATTTCAAAGTTGGCTCAAGGAGAAGAAAATCTTTGCCTTCTTTTTTGATGGCGCCTCGAAAGGCAATCCAGGGGTGGCAGGCGCGGGGGGGGGTCCTTCTTGACCCCGGCGGAAATATTGAACATTCCTTTGCCTGGGGGTTAGGGAACAGGACCAACAACGAATCAGAATGGTTGGCTCTGCTTCAAGGTCTGCTCTTTCTTCAGGCCAAAAACTATCGCAAGGTTCTAATTTTTGGAGACTCTAAGCATGTCATCTCCAAATTGATTAATGGTTACCCCTCGGGAGCAATTAAATGTCGCCGCCTGTATAATAAAATCAAACCCCTTTTGCATCACTCTTTCCAGCCTTTTCACATTCTCAGGATAAACAATAGTGCAGCTGACGCTATGGCTAACATCGGGGCTTCCCTCCCTCAAGGAGTTTACAAACAGAATGGGGACCCTCCCTCCCACAAGTATATACCGTAATGAAGCAGGCGATATTCATTTGGCTCAATGTATTTATTGACTTTTGGATAGTCCCATTGATAAAGTTGAGTAGGCTTAGATTTATGAACAAGCCTTCGGTTCTTTTGGGTATGGTTTCAATCATCCCTTTTCACTCCACTCTCCCCTCGATCCCCCTCCTCCTATGCACTTTCGTTCATCCGTTGCATTTGTCCTTCGCCGGCTGTATGCATTTAAAGGCCAGCTCTCTCTCTATTGCCGCGTGGATCCCTCCTCGAACCTTCAACCATCAGGTCGCGTCTGTTTTAATGCTCTCAAGGCTCTGGATTGTTCGCATTTACCTCTCGCACGTTTGGTGCTCAGCTTACCTCGGTCCTCCCTTCATCCTCAATTCCAGAATGTCGCTCCGGAGCTCCATCTTAGCAATTTCTGGTCTCCCTGAAGTTCAGAGAATTTTGGGGCAGGTGGTCTTGGGTATCAGGGAAGGGTGGCTTCAGGGCCTCCCCTGGCAGGCTCTCCCCATCTCGCGTTCGATGATAAAAGATTGGCTCGTCTTTGCAGTTTTATCCTCCGGTGCAGGATTCAGCCATTCAGTGTTTCGGGTTACAGAGCAAAGCGATATAGGGAGTGTTCGGGTATTGGATTCCGGACAGAGCTGGGTGCTGGGCGCTGTGGGATCGTTGGACGGTTCTCCGATAGGTAAAGCCTCTCTGTTATATGAACTTGAGGTGCTCAAATCTTTCTTTCCTCCGGTTAAGGTCCATTGCAAAGCTCTTGGTAATTCTGTCAGCGTTCCTATTAATCTGTTCGCTAGTTTGTCCATTTCGCCTGGGGTTAATATAATGGCTCACGGAGGTGACTGGGCGGATATTAAGAAGAATCTTCGCAGGCTTTATGAGCTTCTGGCCATTAACGTTGTGGATACCAAAGAAATGAGTGAGGAGATAAAGAAAATGGCTGATACTGTTAGCTATACTTCCCAGCAAGTAAGCAATAATGACGCTCGCATAGATGACAATGAGAGCAGCCTCCGGGAGATGCATGGGAAAATGGACAGAATTCAAGAAGATCTTCAGAGATTCATCGAAATGCATCAAGCCAGTAGAGTTAATGGTGAGATCAATGGTGAAGTGGCAGAAGCGGCCCTCCCCATGGAGGAGGAATCAGTTGTCCAGCCGAGAAGCAATAGAAATATGCAGTAATCTGTTCCCCCTAAGTTATGTTTAAATGTTTTTTTGCCTCCTTATTTGTCTACAGTTTGTAAGGGTTTATCCCTATAGCATTTTCAGAAGCTTTGAACAGTTAGTTTGCAGGGTTTTTTGGACGGTCCCTTGGTTGGCCCTCTATGGCAGCCTTTTTGTTGTACATAATATTATGAAGCTATCACCTCTGTAACGCATGGCTGTGCGCAGCCCCCTTTTATATTTATCTGTTTTTAGTTCCTGTTAAAAAAAAACATATATTTATGCTAACTTTTGAAATACTTAGCATTATTTAAGATATGAATCATAAAATTGATGATGTATTCAAATAATACAATAGTAAAGATTTATTTAATAGTAAAATTTATTTTATTGAAATTGACATCAATTCACTTTAGTTTAATGTTGTTTTTTAATATGTTTTATATTTCAATATAAATGAATTTATAATAATTATTAACCATTAAGATAGCAATATTTATTAGATAAAAAAAATAAAAATACATTTGAAAAACATAATTGAATAGAAAAATTTGATAATAAAAAAAACTTAAACAAATTATGCAATCATTCATAGAATCATTTATTTAATAAGCAACATCTTATATCTTAGTAAACAATAAACATCTCACCTTGAATAAAACTTAAACATTATATGGCATTATGGTTATAACTATTCACAATCACATCCAAATTAAATTAGATGATTTTATAAAACTAAACTTAAACATTATATGGCATTATGGTTATAACTATTCACAATCACATCCAAATTAAATTAGATGATTTTATAAAACTAAACTTAAACATTATACAACAACTCTAAATAACAATGTCGATGACATATTCAAACCATATTCTATAGTAAATTTGTTTTTTCTGAATTTGACATCAACTTTATTTTATTTTAAAAATAACAATGTCGATGACATATTCAAACCATATTTTATAGTAAATTTGTTTTTTTTGAATTTGACATCAACTTTGTTTTATTTTAATCTTTTTATAAAGATGTTTTTACCTTTCAATATACCAGAATTTATAATCATCGTTAAAAATAATATGGCAATATTTATCAAGAAAATTATTTAGGAATAAATTTATGAAACATTATTTAATATAATAATGTGATTTAAAAAGTTAATTAAATTTTGCAATCATCCAAAGAATCATTTAATTACATTTGTAAAAGTGTTTAATCAACATAATGTATCTTGTTGGACAATAAACAATTCATTTTGTAGAAGACTTAAACATTATATGACAACAATGGTTATAAGTATTAACAATCCCAATTCAAATTAAATTATTTCATAAATCTAAAGTTAAATATATATGGCAACTCTAAATCACAATGCTGATAACATATTCATATAAACCACAAGGTTGATAACTGAAGAAGTTATACATTCTATTAAGCATAAAAAATTAAAAGCACGGTTATTGAAGATGGATATGGAAAAAGCTTTTGACAGAGTGGACTATGGTTTACTTAGATTGATTCTTATTCATATTGGTATGCCCAGTTTGGTCATGAAGTGGATCATGACTTGTGTTACTTTTGCTCGGTTTGTTGTTTTGGTGAATGGAGCTCCTACTGGCTTCTTAAAAAGTGGGAGAGGAATTAGGCAAGGCTGCGCCCTTTTCTCTCTCCTCTTTCTGCTTACAATTGAAGGTCTAAGTAGGCTTATCCTAGAGGCAAAGAATAAAGGGAAGCTCAAGGGTTTTAAAGTCGAAAAAAATCACTTTATAATCCACCTTTTTTTGTTGATGACGTTTTGGTGTTTGGCACTCACTCTTTGGATGAATGGTTGTGTTATAAGGGGGTCATCAACCTTTTCTGCAAGGCCTCAAGAATCTCTGTAAGTGAAGGAAATCTAGTTTTTTGCAACACAAGCTGGAAAAAGATATTCTGGATTATATTACCTCTATCCTTCCTTTTAAAACTTTTGAAATACTTAGGTTATTTCTTGAAACCTAATGATTATAGAGTCTGAGATTGGTTTTGGCTTTTGGAAAAATTTGAAAAAAGATTAAAAAATTGGACTTTCAGACTTCTATCAATTGGTGGAAGGCTTACTCTTGTCAGAGTTGTTCTTATTAGCATCCATGTCTATTGGTTTTCACTGTTGCAGGTTCCTTCTTCTATTATTACCAAATTCAGAAGGTTTATCTTTAATTTCTTATGGATAGGTAGAAATAAAAAAGGTAGTCTCATTATGGAAAGATGGGATAAGCTCTCCATGCCAAAAGATTGGGGTGGTTGGGGTATAAAAAATATTTCTTAGTTCAACACTACATTAATATTAAAGAGTTTTTGGCGTGGTTTGGTAGGGAACTCTCCCTGGTCGTCAATTCTTCATGGAAAGTATATAAAATTGAACCTTACAGACTAGATTAGACTACCAAAAAAGATCACTAGAAATTCTTCTCCAATTTGGAAAGGCTTTATGAAAACTTATCATTGGGTTTGCAAACATCTTACTTGGAAAGAGGGAAATGGTAGAAATGTTCTAGTTGGTATTGATCTAGTTATTGGATTAGAAGAGGACTACAAGCTTTCACCATTTATCATAACCTACCTGGTTGAGATTGGTTTCTTCATAATGGCTCGCATAAAAAGGTCATCTTGGTTAAACAGAGAAAGCTCATACTAGTATTCTGCTAAAGAATTGGGCCTGATATTAGATCACGCTATTGAGTGGGAAGATTATATCCAAAGATTGAATGTTGTTGGTTGTAGAATTTATGAAGAAGAAGATACCCTTATTTGGTATGCTAAGCCTAAGACTGGAAACATCGTTGCAAAATCTACTTATCAAGCAATTCTTCAAAATAGTTCAGGTGATGTTAAAAAATGGTGGTTTATATCTATGTGGAAGTGGCAAATCCCATTGAAAATGAAATGATTTATGTGGTTAGATTTACAAAACTGTTTGAAAACCTGGGATAATCTCATTAGAAAGGGATGGTATGGGCCTAATTTATGCATTTTATGTAAAAACGATGCAATGTTTATTGATCATTTGCTAATAAATTGTAGCTTCATTGTCAATATCTGGAAGAATGTTTGTCTTGCTCTCAAGATTTCCAGAATCTAGGAAGGAAATAGTTTTAATCGTTCATGCTATTTGTGGTATAAAAATTGCAGGGATTATTATACGCTACTTTCTATTGTCTCTTGAAAAATATGGAATGTAAGGAACACTTGTATTTTTTAGGAACATCAACATGATCAGAATATGATTTGCTTACATATATTGAATCTGGAAAAAGAGTTTGGAATGAAGAAAGAGACTGTTGTAAATTCCAGGGTCATGAAATACTTTCAAATTGCAGGAGTTGTTGGTTTTTTTTATGGTGCAGCAAAGGATGGTTTATGTGTTGCTGGTGTAGTTTTATTAATTAACAATTCCCATTGTTTTCATTTTAAACTACAATGTGGAACTAGTTCAAACATGAAGGTTGAGCTATTAGCTCTTTGGTGCTTCTGCAAGATGGCTTCCACCTTTGGTATAGAGACATTGAAAGTGTTCAATGATTCCATGGTTACTATAAAATGGGTACAAGGTGACTATATTTTGAATGTAGTCTCTTTATTACCTTGGTGTAGTAGGATTCACTCAGATCTCAAGAAATTCAGTCATATTTCATTCTGGCACATTTACCGAGAACAAAATTAGATAGATGATAATATTTCATAGTTTGCATTGGAAGGAAAAGAAGGCATGCTCTTTTGGGAAGGGTGGTTGGATGATACTCAAATTGATTCTTGGTCCACAATTTTCTATGATTTCTAGTTCTCAATTTTTGAAGCAGTGGGACTTACAGTATTTTGGGGGTTTAGTCAATTTTTGTACAAGTCTTTTGGGTTTGGTATTTCTCTTTTTGATTTGGGAACTTTCTTATGATTTGCAAGGCATGCTAGAACCAATTCTCCTGGATATTTATATTTTTGGGATTGATATGGAAGACCAATGAACAATCTTTTCGTGACTTGGGAGGATATCTTTGTAATTTTTTATTCAGTTTTGAATATCAAAAGTATGCTTTTTCGGTCGAAAAAAAAAACCCACAAAGTTGATGACATATTCATATATATTTCAAATGTTAATATTTAAAAATCTTAAAAATTGTGAAATTGCATATTAAAATATTAATAACTAAAAACTTACAAATTGTGACGTTGCAAACTTCTAAAAATAATAGTATAAAGTAAGTGAATTTAAAAAATAAAAATAAACATATTTATTTTTGAAAAACAATATAAATGAACATATTTGAGTTTATTGAATTGTTTGTATTGTTTTGACATCAATATTTAATATTATTAATATATCAACCATTTTTTAAATACTCAATTATTTTTAAAATATTAAATTAAACAATATAATCAGTACAAATTTTCACTATAAAAAATTCAAATTCAAATTTCAAATAAAAATTATAAATAAAAATCAATTAAATCATAATTACAAATATTAATAAAACAACTTATCTTCTTTTATAAATAATAATACATATTCCAAAGCTCAAACTATTTTTTTAAAGGAAAATAGATTCAAAAAGTAATTTAAAAAACTATATTAAACTTTTAAAAAAAATGAGAGAGTGTTTCACACTTTAAAAATAACATAAAATATAAAAACTGCATATTTTGTTTTTGAAAATTATTTTTAAGGATTGTGTAAGATAATATTAGGAATTTTAATGGTACTATTTCAATATAAACATATGGATTTAAGTTGTATCAATTTTTGGAACATGCAAAAAATTATAATATGTGTATGTGTGTGAAGTGACAACAGTACAATATTCCACCATAAATATTTTATAAACTTTCTAAGGTTTTCATAATGTTGGTAAATTTAATTTAATTTTTCTATTTTTATTTATTTTTCCAAGGAAAAATGCGTAGTATTTTTTTTTATTTACGAAAACGGTTAAAATTTTTAATTAAAGACTGGCAAAGAGGCTGCCAGGGCCATTACAAAGCATATTCAGAACTACTATCCTGAGCTTCATCTCCAATACACACATGGCTAAAACAGTGTTGGGTCGAATCTTTCTAGATTCTACAATTGCTGATGAGGTGCAGACTAGAGCAGCCTTAGTGTTAGGGAATCGGGTGATTTGAGGTTTCTCCATTGACAATTAGCTGGCTCTTGCTCAAGAGAGTGCCCCGGTTGGCCTCAGCATCCGCTAGATTGTTGAGATTCCTTAGCACGTGATAAGCCTTATAAGTGCTGAAGTGCGTCAGAAGGAGAAGGACTTTCCTGTACGTTTGGTCAAGGTTAATATCCGTTGGCCCTTTCTTAGTGTGTAACGCTTTAACAATTAGCCTGGAGTCGCCAAAGATATTAATCTTCTAGATGTTCAGCTTCTTGGCTTGGTTCAGCCCTTGCCACAGCGCTAGAAACTCAGCTTGATTGTTGGAGGCGTGTCCTAGTCCCCATGCATAGGACAGATAAAGATTGCCAGAGGGCTCAATGATGATGCCTCCTCCTCCAACTTGACCAGGATTCCCTTTCGAGGCCCCATCAAAGAAGAGGGTCCATTCGTCAAGGGCTGACCTCCACTTAATAAACTCCTGTTCATCCAACTTGATTTCCTAGTTAGTCTTTTGAGGAGGTTTGATTGCTTCAGTGGTTTGCTGGTTCAGGTTGAGCTCCCTAAGCCAGTGATCTTCTTCAGGGGAGAGATTAGTAGAATTTTTTATGGAAGGCTTAACGCTTAGAGCTTTAGACATCATAGTCCGGGCTTTAATAGCGACTTGAGGAGGAAGTCTACTTTCTTCTTTAAAAATTCTGTTGTTCCTCTCCAGCCAGATTTTCTAGCACAGAAATTTGGGAGTCCACATCCACGCGAGCTTGAGGAGATTTTTCTTGCTCATACTGAATGGAGAAAGAGATTTCCAGTTGCTTATGAGCTCCGTGACTGAGTTTGGCAGACTTTCAGCAGTAGGTCCTGTCATAATCCTCCATGCATCTTTAGTGAAATCGCAGATGAGAAAGAGATGCTCAGCAGTTTCTTCAGCACGATGACATAGAGGGCAGCGTGAAGGCCCTTCCCAGCCTTTCCTCTTAAGATTGTCGCTCGTCATGATGTTGTTATGGAGCAGGGTCCATATAAAGATATCAATTTTGGGAATTGGAGGGAAATTCCAGAGCGTTTTCCACGGGGCTAGATTAGGAGAGACCCAAGGCTTCTTGAAAATAGCAATGTAGCCAGCAACTGATGAGTATTTCCCGGATCCTGAACCCCAGCCCCGTTTGTCTTTGGATCTGGCAGTGTGGGGTGATTTTCCTTGAAGAAAATCCAACAGCGTTGAAGCTTCCTCCTTGAACTCTTCTGGATAGTCTCCCAAGTTCCAGCTTTCCCAGGATTCGTGATCATCATTGCTCTAGGCTGAGATGTCCCATAGAGTGCTGCGATTTTTGCTTAGGAGCCACGTTTTAATATTCCCCAATTCGTGTAGCTCGTTGAGAGGATGATCCCCCAGGATAGAGTCCTCCCAAATTTTAATTTTTTCACCATTTCCGGGAATCCACGTGAGCTTTGAGATGAAGTGAGGAAGGGCCCTTTTGCAGAGCATGAAGATCGGGGATCCTTTCTGAGTTTTTGTGGGTTTTTCCAGGCATCTCTCCTTGTCTCCTTTGAAGTATTTTCTCCTAAGAATTTGCTTGCTCCATGTTCTTTTCCTAGTGATCATGTTCCAGAGTATTTTGCCACCCATGGCTAGATTTTGGGTAGCCACATTTCTGATTTGAAGACCCCCCTCCATCTTTGGCTTCGTGACCTTGTCCCAGCTCACAAGGTGAAGCTTCTTCTCACAGTTTCGACCACCATCCCAGAGGAAGCGACGGAGCAGCTCATTGATTTTGCGTGTTATAGTTTTGGGAGCTAACAGAACAGAACATTGGTAGATTGGAAGACTGGTAAGGACAGAGTTCATCAAAACAACCTTACCTGCTTTGTTGAGCCAGTTTTCTCCCCACGCATGGATCTTGCTCTTTAATTTGTCCAGAAGAGGCAGCCAATGGGTAACTTTGGGGGATGCTTTGAAAATTGGAATGCCCAGGTAGGTGAAATTGTCCCAAGTTGTGATGCCTTCCATTTCAAGTATCCGAGATATCTCCAGCATTTCGTGAGGAGAACAATTCCAGCCAAAGATCTTACTTTTGTGATAGTTTATTTCACTTCCAGAGCTGCTTCTGTAGAGGTCAAGTTCAGTTTTAAAGTTTCTAGTTGTGTTAAGATTGGCAGCTCCCAGAAGAAGAGTATCATCGGAGAACTGGGCGTGGTTTACCTCCTTGACCTTTGGGACGATTCTGACGCCTGAGAGAGATCTGTTTTGAAGTCTTATGTTCAATTGGAAACTTAGCACGAAGGCTTGAATGACAAAGAGCACAGGGGATAGAGGGTAGCCTTGCCTTAATCCTCTTGAAGCCTGGAAAAAGTTGGTGGGACGGCCATTAACCAACGGGGCAATCCAGGGGGCTGAAATGCAGGCTTTGACCTAGTCTATAAATTTCTGACTAAACCCAAAGTTTCTCATGGCTGCAAAAAGGAAATCATGCTTGACTCTGTCAAAGGCACTGGCCAGATCCAGCTTAAGCACCATACCCTTCTCTTTTTTCCTGTAGTTGGTGTGAATGGCGTCTTGGACTAAAATAATGTTATACAGAATCTATCTTCCTCTCACAAACCCACCTTGATTTTCAGGGATCAACTTAGGTAGGATTCTTTAAGTCCGTTAGCCATTATTTTGGTAATGACTTTGTATCCCGTATTACATAGGGAAATAGGTTTGAATCTGTTGAAGTTCTTAGCACCTTTTTCTTTTGGAATGAGGGCCAAGAACGAGGAATTAGTGCTGCCACCCAACTTGGTACAGTTCTGAGCCTTCTTGACCATTCTGTACATGTCCTTTTTTATAATATCCCAGCAAGTAACATAGAACCAGGCTGTGAATCCATCCGGCCCTGGGGCTTTGTCTGGGTCCATTTTGAAGAGGGCTTTCTTGATTTCCCGAATACTGACAGGGTTGTTTAGCATCAGGTTGTCATCATCATTGATCATGTTTGGAATCTCTGAAAGAGGGTAAAAATTCGGGTTCACTGGTTCTAGATCCGAGGCTGAATAAAGATTTTTGAAGAAGGAGTAAGCTGCCTCCTTGATGCCACTGAAATCCTTTATGACTTGATCTTGCATCTGAATTTCACTGATGTAATTATAGATTTTCCTAGCTTGGGCTTGCTTGTGAAAGAACGAGGTGTTTTTGTCTCCAGCTTGAAGCCAAAGTGTCCTTGATTTGATTCTCCAATATATTTCCTCTTCTCTGCAAGCTTTATGGTACTTCTTTTGAAGCTCAGCTTCCCGGTTTATCAAGTCAGGAGTGACTATTGACTCTTCCAAGAACAATTGGTGTCTTTCTAAGGCTTTCTGACTTCTTATCCTTTCAGCCGTGGGAGAGCTTAGTCCTTTAGCCCAAGCTTTCAGATCAGCTTTGAGTCTTTTGAGCTTTCCTTCCCAGACATAGAAGGGGGAGCCATGCACAAGTTGCTTCCAGGAGTTGGACACAAGATCAAAGAAGCCTTCGTGGTTAACCCAAATTGGGCTAAATAGGAAGGGGATAGGACCTAGCTTTTCCCCAAGAGAGAGGGAGAGCGAAATAGGTTTATGATCATAGGTGTAGTGCGGGAGAATCTTGGAAGTCACCATAAGACCAAGTGTTAGGAAGGAAGACTGAATAAGGAAATGGTCAAGAAGGCCAGCTATGTGGCCTAGGCCTATCCTTTTATTGGACCAGGTGAACTTTCCCTTGTCCGGAGTGATGTCTTCAAGCTCCCAATCCAGCATCAAGTCTTCCACCCATTCTCTTGCAGGATCCCGGACAATTGATCCCCCTTTTTTTTCCGCCAGAGCAAGGGTTACATTTAAATCTCCAGCCACTACTAAATTTTCAAGATTGTGCTGATTAAGAAATAAATTTAAGGAATCCCAACACTCTTTTTTCTCAACAAAAGAGACAGGAACGTACATATTAAAGAGGCTTACAAGATGACCAGAGTCTTTATGGATCAGCTTTGTGAATAACCAGTGAATGGTGCCTTCTTCTTCGACTAGTTCAAGCTTTTCAGAGTCCCAGAATGTTTCTATGCCTCCTGAGGCTCCTCTTGCGCTCACAGCCCTACCCGGGCCTTTCTTCCAGAACGAGTTGCTTGCTCGGAGGAGAGCATCCTCCTCCATCTTCGTCTCCTAGATTATGAGGACTTCAGGCCTTGTTACTCTTACTAGATCCCTTATAGCTTCTTCTTTTAGAGTGTTTCCTAGTCCTCTGCAGTTCCAGGAGACGTATTGCATTATTTACCTGAGTGAGAGGGATGGCCCCCTTTCAGGGTCTTCCCTAGCTTCATCCCCGATCTTGTATTCATCATTTCTGGTATGGTATGCTGAGAGCCTTGAACCACATCCTTGTAGGACTGCTCTTCTCTTCTCTTCTTCTCAGTCTTCCATCCACGCTTTGGTTGGTCTGGGGAGCCTGACGGGCTGCTTGCTTCAGTATCTCCTTCCTCAGAGGATTCAGCTCCTATTTCCGAGCCCAAACTAATATGTTCCTTTGACTAGCTGGAGACAATCGGATGGGGGATTGGGCCGGTTTGGGCTTGTGGCACCTGGACTTCATCAACATCTGGAACGTTTGTGGGGGTTTGAGCTTCATTGGGGGATTCCTGGTGACTAGGCTTTGAGCTGCCTGCCTTTGGGGGTTCCTGGGCCGTTTTCTCCTTGCTTTTGGCATTGTTAGTGGTTCTGCCTTTCTTTACTTTCTGCCATCCTTCAGCATCTTCTTTCCCAGCGGCCAGTTTGGGACAATGTCTTTGGAAGTGGCCATGCTCTTGGCAGTTCCTGCACTTGAAAGGCAAGTGCTCGTAGTCCAATTTCTGGTAGTGGGTCCAGGATCCCACGGTTAATTTTACTACTTCAGGGAGGCCGGATTCAAGATCAACTTCCACACAAATTATGGCGTAGGTGTATTGTCCCTTTTTATCAGCTTTGTCAATGAAACGTCCGATTCCGTTCCCTATTCTTTGCAGAGATTCAATATCCCAGCAATGCACCGGAAGGTTAGGAAGCCTAACCCACACCGGCACTTCTTTTGGCAGATTGACCGAGGGGTCAAAATCTGGTGTCCATTTGTTCAGGTATAGACCCTGCGTTCCCATGAAGTAGGGGCCATTTCTAAAGATTAGGTCGCGATCTTCTTCTGAGATGAATTCAAACACAAAAAACCCTTGTCCAACAGGGTAACAAGTTACTCCATGTTTCAGATTGGGCTTCCAATTTCTCTGTATCCAGTCATCAGTGGTCTTGGTAGAGGGCCATAAGCCCATAAACTGGCCCACTAGGCCTCGCTTAGCCAATGCCAGAGCGATCTTCATTGGTTTTTCTTCAGGAAGGGCGATTTCTGGAATCTCCTCCAGCTTCTTAATGAATTTTGGGATCTCCAAGGAAGAGGGCTTCTTTCCTCTGCTAAGAAGGAGCCTCCGAAAGGCTTCATCGTCCAATCTTGGAGGGGGGGGGGGGGGGGGGCCTCCCCTCCCCCAGGCGCCGCCATGACTGCTCAAGACGCAGCTCAGCTCAGACCTAACTCGCAGCCTGCTCTCGCCAGAAGCTCGCGTATAATTTTTTGACATTCATTCAAATACTTTTACGAGCATGAACAAAACCAAAAATGCGTAATATTATTAATAACAAAATTACAATTTGTAGAAGGCATGTTTCCAAGCTTTTTCTAGGTACTGCTTTTCAACTCATACAATTGGTCCCATATGTGGTCCAAAAAGTTCTATACACATAGTATTGCATACAGATCATCAAATTTTTGAAAAACAAAATCCATGATCGAGGAAAAAACCAAAACCATGTTGGGTACCCAATATGTAGTCCAATGCTGAGATATTGTGATAAGCCTGAAATGTGGAGGTTCCACCAAAAGGACTGCTTCTTCGAAAACTATTGCATGTATCTATCCCATTTTGTCTAGACAAGAGAGGTCAATCCATCTATGAACGGTTAGTGATAAAATTAAAAAAATGTTCCTTTATGGTGCTATGAGATCTTCCACTGTACATTTGGAATGTTCAACCCTTTTTTGAATAATTGATCCACTTCAGTATTCCTTTCCCTGTAAACATGACGTCAGCAGAAGGAATAAAAACCCTGCAGATGTCACATAATTTCCTCAATCAAAGTAAGTAGATAAACATTGTGACATTTTTGTACTTTTTTTAATCCAGTTGATGACATTCATAGATTCAACGAAGATCTGTAGATTTTTGCAATTCTTCTCAATGGCAAAGCAGAGGAGAAGGTTTAGAGAATAACGTTTGAAAAATTTGTTGGTTCCGCTTCCAAGACCCATTTGGATATGAAAGTAATGTGAGTCAAACAGGGGCAAAAATGCTTCACCTCCACAGACTTGGTTTTGAGAGGCTCCTTCAAAAAATGCCCAAGGCCCGTTTTTGTTTATGTGTTCCACACTGATAATTCTTGCAGGAGGGGTGTCTTTTTGTTGTGGGAAATAGGAAAGGATGTTAATGTTGAGGTTGGTTTTAAGCTCAAGAACAAAAGGAGTTTCCTAAAAAATAACCTTATTTTTAGCGAGCCAAATTCCCTAGACAACGAGGAGAGGGAGAACACAGATATTTATTGTTTCTACCATTGAGACCCAAGAATTCCAGGCCTCCTTCACTGACGCCCCCCTCCAATTTGTTGTAATGTCCAGTCTCCTTTTAAGTTCACGCCATGTATGAACATCAAAGGGACAAGAGATAAACATATATGAAGCAATTTCATCATCTTGTTTACATAGCACACAATAGCCTGGCCCTTCAACATTGCTGCTCTTCATTCTCTCTAAGACAGGGATCTTATTTTCCAAAGTGAACCGCATGAATTATTTATTTTTATTTTTGTGGGCATTTGGACTTCCAAATGCTTTTCCACCACCATTTTGGTTCACATGGATGGGCGGTTGTGGCTAGCTATTGATAACCCAATTTTGGCTTGTACTGACCGTGTACAGCATAAATGTGCCTCTTCTATTTTCCTTCTTTGTCAAATACCACAATTTTAGGGAAACCCTAGGATAATGGTTAAAAAACAAATTACACAAAGTGTAAATAATGGCCAAGGGGCAGATCTCTCTGATACCAAATGAGTCGAACAATAGTTAGCTCACACACAATATCACCAAAATACTTGGAATATTAAATAAGCCATGAATAAGAATATAATTTGAATATTGACATAACATACAAAAAATAATTTGAATATTGAAATAGATAATAGATTGATCTTTACAATGATAAGGGACTCGTATAATTAGGTCCTCATGGTTCATATTCACCCAAATGAGGTGTCTCTTAATCACCATAACTATTAATTATTTTATTATTAATTATTATGTTCATTACAAAACACCTAAGGGAGTGATTGATTAATTAGAAGTTTTCCAACCACACTATCCTTTTCATAATTGCCTTAAGACTTGTAATGTTTTGCAAGTGAACATATAGTAGTAGAAACCTTGAAGGTTTGCTAGGAACGTCCTTCAAATATACAAGAATTATGAGCTAGCCAAATTCTCCATAATGTGAGATTGGGGACAACTTGAAAGTTGTTTAAATCTCGGTGCTCAAACCATTTCCTCAACCCTACTTCTCGCATATCACCTTGCCAAACATTACTAATGCCTATCTTTTTGCCCACATACTGCAAGGTAAGATCAAGTCATGTTTTTATAATAAGGATGATGATTAACATCCATTAAAACCAATTTTATTTATCATTTTTTTTAAATTAATTAATTTACTTTCACTTTCTTTTTATATTCTAAAAATACACTACCTAAAATAAATCATTAAATTAATTTGAAATATTTCCAAAATTAACAATATAAAGTAAATCTTTAATATGCGAGTCATCTCTTACCAACATTAATCAATGCAGTAACTCAACATTAATCAATATAGTAACTTGAAAAATACTTTTAATAGTATTCGAAAATAGTTAAGTGATATTAAAATTAAAATTAATGAAATGAACACCATAACATTAAATTTGATTCTCTCATCAATTTTTAAGTATGAGAGACTTGATTAACGAGACTTTATTTTTTTTGCTCCAAGAAGATTTTTAAAAACTTCTTCAGCGTTTCAGCTCTGTTTGTGCTTAGGTGGCTTTTCTTTGCAGGATTGTGGCTCTGTCCCTAGATCTAGTCTCCTTGTCATTGATGTGAGAAGAGCTTCGGCTCTTGCTCGATCCTTGGAGGAGGTATTGTTTTTCAAGTGTGCGAGTTGCTACTGAAGGTTCCTCCAAGGTTGTAACCTCTTCAAGATTTTACAGTCTCCATCCTGTCTGATTGGTTCTCTTTTAGCTCTAGATCTGTTGGAGCATTTTTCCCCTGCAAGGCTATTTCATGAAGGTGACGAACTCGGTTTTTTATTTTCTAAGAAGATTTTGATTTCTTGAAGTGTCTCCGGCTCTAGATGTGCTTGGGAGATTTGTTCTTTGCAGGTTTGTGAAGCTCTATTCTTAGCTCCTGGATCTAGAACAGTCCAAGATTTGAACCAAAGAGATTCGGCTCTGGCTTGTCCTTTGGAGGAGCTCTTGAACAACAAGCTTGCTATTGTTGGAAGGTTCCACCAAGGCTATGTTTCCAGGATTTTTTTTAGACTTCATCATGTCTTTGATTGGATCTCATCTCTAAAGTGTTGAACTGTTGGAGTGTTTTATCCCCTGGCAAGTTGGACTAAGGTTTTGTTGGAAGATCTTTCTCTGCTATTGATTTTCTTCTCATAAGATTCATTGTGAAGTAGATTGGTGCTCAAAGAATTCTCTTATGGATGCCGGAAGGGACCCTCCTCCTCCTCCTCTTCCACCTAAACTGGATGCCTTCAAACGATTGGTTGCCTCCTGTGGCAAGAGGAAAGGGGGTCCAAATATGCAAAGATTTGTGAAGAAAGCAGACATTCCCTTAGTTGAATTTCCAACTGAACTGACTTATTGAACAACATTAAATCTTGTTGAGCATGGGCTTATTGAGAAATTTTCAGGTCTATGGTCTTCTCCTAAGGCCATTGATGGATCGGTCCAACGAATTTGGAGGCCCTTAGTAACAAAAGGTATTTGAAATCACCTTGTAGGAAGAGGATATTATGTTTTTCTTTTTGATTCAGCTAAGGATGGTGATCTTATTTTCCGAAACGGTCCATACTTGATGGGCCCTCAGGGGATCTATTTGAATAAGTGGACTCTGGATTTTGATCCCACCCAAGATGTTCCGTCTGTTGTTCATGTTTGGGTAAGGCTTCCTCATTTACCGTTACACTGCTGGAACTTAGAATCCCTGGAAACCATTGGGAATAAGCTAGGAAAATACATCGATATGGCAGAAAGGAAATATCAATATTCGTGTGCAAGAATATGCATTGAAGTTGATTTGGAGATAGGGTTGCCAGAGGTGATCAATTTAACAGTAGTTGAATGGTCTCACATCTAGGAGCTAGATTACGAATAACTTCCATTCAAGTGTCGTTACTACCATGGTTATGTTCATTTTGCTCGAAATTGTAAGAAAAAATCAGAAGATCTTGAAAAAGAGAAGGTTTATCAGCAGACTCAAGTTCAACAATTAGGTATTTCCAACCAGGACAACAGAAAGAAAGGCAAAGAAGGAAAGACTAGGAATGGAGACATTGTTGATGGGAAGAACCTTCCTAAAATTCAAGCTGTAGAAAATTCCATTGCTTCATCTAATTATTTTGTTGTTTTAAGTTCTTCTGAAGACATTCATGTTCTTAAAGAGGGTGAATTGCAATGCTTAGTAGAGCAGGAAGATGAAGTTGAAGTAAACACCGGACCATTGGAACAATTTGGAACAGCTAATTCAGAACTACCTAGTGTAGGTGCAACCTTGCAGCAAAACCATCCTTCTCCAAATGGAGCCAAACCTTCTCCTTCTTATGCATAAATAATAAAGAAAAAATCAGTTGATAGTTCTTGCTCTTCTGAAGAAGATTCTATGGAGCAAATTTCCAAAAAGGCAGGAAAAAAGTCTCGAAAGGAGGCTAGAGAAGAAGAGGCAGAGAGATTAAAGATGCAGGGTAGCCAGTCCATAATTGAAATGTCACTTGGCAGAAGCAAGAGGACTAGACCCCCAAAGGGAGTAATAACTCCCTCTCTCTCGGGTAAATAATGCAGATTGTGTCTTGGAATTGCAAGGGATTGTGGAATCCAAACAAAGCAGAAGCAGTCAAAGATTTAATGAGAATGGATTCTACTGATATTGTCTTGCTTCAATAAACAAAGATAGAAGAGGAAGCTCTTCTAATCTTAAGTAAAACAAAGTGGAAAATGAATGTTGGCAAAGCTGTCAGCGCGAGAGGTACTTTTGGGGGCCCTGCAAAACTATGGTGTGAGAATAATTTTCATCTGAAAAGCTCGTTTGTTACCCAACACTAGATTTTTACAGAACTCCATCATATTTCAAGTAAGATCTCCATGGCTCTTTTCAATCTTTATGTCCCAGTTAATTTTAATGAAAAAAAAAAGAATGTTGGAAATCATTGCCAAATTTCTTAGAAATCTATTCTCCTATAAATACTATAGTGGCAGAGAATCTCAACATAACTTTAGACCCAAAAGAGAAAAAATGTAGAGTTCGTAGTAAGGATCCTTTTCAAGATTCAGTAGAGGCTTTGATCCAAGCTAGTGATCTTATTGACTTTAAACCTAAGAAAGGTCATTTCACTTGGTCCAATAACATAGTAGGGGCTTCCAATATCGCTACATGTCTTAATAGGTTTCCGGTCCAAAGTTTCTTGATGGATGGGAAATTCATAATCTCAACCAAAATTTTACCCAAAGTAACTTTAGATCATCATCATATTTCTCTAATGTTTGAAAAAGAGGAATATCTTGGCCCAATTCCATTCCGCTTCAATCCTCTATGGATTGAGAGAGACGGTTTCTAGGAAACAATGACTCAAGCATGGACTCAGTATGTAGAAGGATCCCCCAGCTTTGTTTGGGAGCAGAAAATTAAGAATACATAAATATGGATTGAAAAATTGGGCAAAAAAATATCTCAATACTCCGATGAGAAATAGGAAAGAGAAAGTGCTAGAGTTATTAGAGATCCAGTTAGGAATGGAGGAAAGTGAAATTACCAAAGCTCAACTAGCTCTTGAACAGTCCGCACAAATTAATACCTCTCTCTCTTTCGGAGAGGAAGAGGAATACCTTCGGCTGAAGTCTAGTAGTCTTTGGTTGCTTGCAGAAGATAAAAATACAGCCTTCTTCCATCGTCAATGTAGAGCTAGACTTTCATGAAATCATATTTCAGAAATCTCCACATGTAAGGGGGGAATTATTAAAGGTCATGAACAATTAAAACAGGTTGCAAGAAGGTACTTTCATCACTTGTTTCATGAGGATGGAATCTCTGATTGTAATATCCCAAATCCTGATATTTTCTATTTCTAAACAATTATGCTGATACAACTGGGCATGCAAACTGCCATGCAAAAATCCCTATTTTATAGGAAAAATTAGGGTTAGGGTTTGCGAGATAGAATGAACACTTACCACTGATAAGCCGGTCTGAACTACTCCAGAGAAAGTCTACCAGTACTGCAAGCTGGATCGGAGAGGAACTAAGCTCCTCTGCTTCAAGTGAGTTCCCCCAGCAGCAAGACGCCCAAGTAGGAAAGTGTGACGCCCTCAAGGAAGGAGGTGTCCGATCGGACTAAGAATTTGCAGGACTGATAGCGATTCAGTGTCGGAGAGAATGCCTGGAGCATGCGAAGGTTCTGAGATCTCTAGGTAGGGTAGCGAATCACTTCAGAGAGGCAGCTACTCACCCCCTGGAACCCCGAAACTGCTGATAACTGCTTCGGATGAGCACTGATGGACCTGAAACTCACTGGGTACTGGAGTATGAAGCTGATGATGAGAATGGTGCCTAAGTTTCGGAAGGAAACTGAGATCTGAAGGCCCCAACAGCTAATTAGGGCTTTCTGGCTGAAAACCCCCTCTTACGACTGCACACGTGTCCCTGCAACGATCTATACCCTGTACTAGATAACTGATGAATGAATGAAGAACAAGTGGTGAACCTGTATGGCTTACCCGGAATAAGACTAGGACAGATGTTTCACTGCCGAAATCCTGTTAGCTGAAGACTCCGTCTCCAACCCCAACTGTTGTGCTGCACGCTGTGCTGCTATCCAAGAGCTCCCAAAATAATCATCATCAAAAGTGAAGTCTCCTCTTGCTTTCTCCTCTATTTATAAAGTTCAACTGCGCAAAACCCTAATCTTTGACCTAATTAGGTCACTTTATCTTCTAATTTGTCGTTGACTTGCATGCATGTCACTTTATCTTCTAATTTGCCGTTGACTTGCATGCATGCAAAGGGAGACTTTAAATAGTGCATGCATCATTAAAATATTGTTGGGATGGCATGCACGAGGGTGGCCTTTGGCCCTGGTGGCCCTTCTTGACCACTTGATGATGCCCTAGATCTTCTATGGTTGGCATCAATCCTTAGTTGATTCCCTAGCTGTCAGTAACCGCTCGAACCCACAGGAATCACATAGGTTAGCGGTTTTGGGCCTTAAGGCCTAACTAGAAGAGGACATTACAGTCCTCCCCACTCGAGATTGCTTGTCCTCAAGCAACTTCAAATTGGGATGCTGCAATACCTGTTCACCTTCCCAGGTGGCATCTTCTGGCGGTAGTTCCTTCCATTGAACTAAGTATTCCCTGATTACCCTGTTCCTGAGCTTCCTCTCTCTAGTCTGAATGATCTATTCGGGAATCAGTATCAGCAATCCTTCATCATCTAAAGGAGGCAATTCAGTGGATGGAGCAATGTGTTGACCAAGGGTTTTCTTCAGGCTAGATACTTGGAACACATTGTGAATTTTGCTTTCCTGAGGAAGTTCTAGTTCATAAGCCACCTCTCCCATTTTCCGGATTATTTTTTAGGGTCCATAGAAGCGGGGTTTTAACTCTTCTGCTCCTTTCTTCTTAAGTGAGGACTGTCTGTAAGGCTGGAGCCTTAAGTATATGAAATCCCCTACCTCGAAGCTCCGCTCAATCTTGTGTTTGTCGGCATACATCTTCTGTTGATTCTGTGCTGTCTGCAAATTCTCCTTCAGTATTTTCAAGATGTCCTAACTGTCCTGTATCCAATCCTTAGCCTTAGGAGCCCTACTATCTCCAAATGCAAAATCTGCATAGTCCAATGCCTCGTAACCATATAGTGCCTTAAAAGGAGTCATCCTAATAGACGTACGATAAGTAGTGTTGTAGCAATACTCCCCTAAGTGTAGCCATTTGATCCAGGTTCGCTGCTGCCCTGCTACATAGTTCCTTAGATATCCTTCGATCCACTTGTTGACTATTTCTGTTTGCCCGCCACTCTGGGGATGATAACTCATACTGGTAGCCAATTCGGTCCCTACCAATCTGAACAGCTCTTGCCAGAAGGCACCTGTGAATCTGCTATCTCGATCATTGACAATGGTCTTAGGTAACCCGTGTAACCTGAAGACTTCCCTGAAGAATAACTCAGCTACTTGAGCTGCCGAGTAGTCTGATGATATTGAGAAGAAATGTGCAAATTTGGTCAGTCTGTCAACTATGACATATAAACAATCTCGCCCTTGGACCTTGGGCAAGCCTGTAATAAAGTCCATGGAGATGCTCTCCCACTTATGTTCTGGAATCGGTAATGGCTGGAGTAGCCCTGCTGGATGGGTGTTCTCAACCTTGTTCTGCTAACAGATGCTACATTCTCAGACATGCTGCATAATCTCCCCCTTGAGGCCCTTCCATGAGAACCTCTCTCCGATCTGCCTGTAGGTCTTTAAGAACCCTTGATGCCCTGATAAAGGAGAATCGTGGGCCGCCTGAACTATCTTCTTCCTCAATGTGGATTCTGGAACGAGGTATATCCTGTTTTTGTAGTAGATGATGTCATCCACAATCCTATACCTGTCATCCTGAATTTTCTCGTCCAATAATTCACAAGCGAATTTATTTTTGGAGTATTCCACTAAGAGAAGTGCCCTCCAATCCATGGATATACTACTGAGAGATAATGGGGCTGGACGCCTGGATAATGCATCAGCTACTACATTAGTCTTACCTTTCACATACTCGATCTCGAAATCGTAGGCTTGTACCTTGCTGACCCATTTCTGCTGTCGCTCATTCAGTTCCTTCTGCTCCAAGAAATACTTGAGGTTGTTATGATCGGTTTTGATTTTGAACTTACTGCCCACCAGGTACTGTCTGAATTTTGTGAGAGCATGCAATATGGCTAGCATCTCTTTGTCATATATGGAGTAATGGCACTCGTAGTTCTTCAATTTACGGCTCTCAAATGCAATAGGGTGATGATTTTGCATCAATACTGCTCCTAACCCTTCCCCTGAGGCATCACATTCTACTACAAAGGGTTGTGAGAAGTCTAGTAATGCTAGAACTAGACAAGAACTCATAATAACCTTCATCTCCTCGAAATTTTTCTGCGCTAAGTCTGTCCAAGTGAACGCTCCCTTCTTGGTGAGATCTGTGAGGGGTGCTGCAAACTGGGAGAAACCCTTAACGTACCGTCGGTAATAAGTGCACAGACCTAGGAACCCTCTTAATTCTGTAACTGTTTTTGGCACGGGCCAATCTCTGATAGCTCGAATTTTCTCCATGTCAACCTGTACTCCTTCTGCATTGATCACATGACCTAAATACAACATTTCCTTCATGCCAAACTCACACTTGGACATTTTCGCGTAAAGCGACTGTTCTTCTAAAATACTCAATGTCTCGTCTAGATGTTTCAAGTGCTCCTCCCATGTTTTGCTGTAAACCAAGATGTCATCAAAGAATACAAGCAAAAACTTACGTAGCTGTGCCCTGAAGGTGTGGTTCATGCATGACTGAAAAGTGGCTGGAGCATTGGTAAGCCCAAAGGGCATGACCAAAAACTCATAGTGACCATAGTGACAGCGAAAATATGTTTTGGGGATGTCCTGGTCCCTTACCTTGATCTGATGGTATCCCGAGCGAAGATCGATCTTAGAGAAGTATTGAGCTCCCCGAAGCTCATCCAGGAGTTCGTCAATTCTGGGAATGGGGTACCTGTTCTTAATGGTCTTTTTGTTGAGTGCTCAATAATCGATGCACATACGCAGCGTACCATCCTTCTTCTTAACCAGAACTACTGAAGATGCAAAGGGGCTAGAACTGGGCTGTATATAACCAAGCTCCAGTAATTCTTTGATGGTTTTCTCAATCTCATCCTTGTACCTTTTGGGATGCTTGTAAGGAGTGGTGATGACTGCTTGTGTTCCCTCCTCTAGCTCGATGATGTGCTCAAAACATCGATCTGGTGGTCTGCCTGAGGGAAGGTCCCGAAAAACCTTTTCATGTTTCTGTAGCAAGGCTTGAATGTCACTTGGGTGTTTTGTGCTGGTCTCTGGGGGTTTCCTGAAGGTGACAAAACATTATGCAGCCCATTCTATGTCATCCTGTCGGAGGACTGCCTCCATTCTCTGTGACGAGACCGGTATTGGGGGATAAGTGTTCATTCCCCTCAAAACTACCCATTTACCGTCTGGCCCCTGAAACTCCATTTCCATTGCCCTGTAGTCTGTAGTGTATTTCCCTATAGAATAAAGCCACTGAACACCCAATACCACATGAGTATCTGCTACATCCACTACATAGAAAGAGTCTGTCATCTGATAGTTACCTAAGGCAACATTTAATTTTGGGATCCAATAGTTGCACTCCATGCTGGAGTTCCCGGCTACTGCTACAGTGAATCCCTCTAACTTCTCTGTCTGAATACCTCTCTTGGCTACCTAAGCGGAGTCAATGAAATTGTGGGTGGCCCCCCCATCAATCAATACTCCTACTCTGTGACCCTGTACTACTCCCCTGACCCTGAGAGTATGGAATCTCGGTACTCCAGACAATGTAGCAATGACTCCCTCTGGTGTATCACCCTGGTGTGATTCCTCTTCTGTGGCCTCCTGCTCATCGTCATCCTCATCACTGTCTGAATACACCTCAATGTAGTGTGCCTTCACCTTCCCTGCGCACCTGTGTCCTCGTACCCATGGTTCCTGGCAGGTGAAGCACAGCTTCTTCCTTCTCAAATATTTCCTGGTGTCCTCATCTAACCAGGGTTTCTTGGGCACATCCTGCTGGAAAGGTTTCCTGTCCTTGTCCCTAACGGGAAAATTGGTTTTCAGAGGGAATTTGTTTTTAGGGACTGAATCCTGAAGATCCCTTGCCCTGCTAATAGCATCCTACAGAGTGAGGGGTTTGTAGGCTTTCACCCATCCCCGTAGCGGCTCTATGAGGGACTCAGTGAATAACATAGTCAGTCTGCTCTCTGACACATCTGTTACCATAACGGCTAGCCTTTGAAATTCTAAAATGAAAGCTTCTGCACTACCAGTCTGCTTGAGTTGAGCCAACTCCCTGAAATGGATCTCTGGATCTTTCCTGTCAAACCTCTCCATGAGTTTCTGAGTGAACTCACCGTAAGAATGTATGGTATTGTGACCCAATGTCACCAATCCGTGGTACCACCATTCGTGAGCTTCTCCGTCCAGGTGAAGTGTAGCCAACTTAATGGCATCTGTCTCTGTCATGGGGTTGAGTTGGAAATAGGTATCCAGCTTTTGGACCCATGTTCTCACTGATCCTCCGCGAGTTCCATCAAAGTTTGGGATGGTTAACCTGCCCAAGGTCTTCTGCAGCTCATAGTTGTGATTGAAACCCTTGTTGAAATTCCTGGGCCTGTTCCTACTCTTCATGTTGCAGAAATCTGAGAAAGACATGGCAGCATGAAACTCATCCCCTAAGTCTCTGTACTCCTGCAAATAAGCCCCAAAAGGCTCGCTAGGTTCTACCTACATAACCGGGCCCCCTACTGTATCTGCCAAGAAGTGAGGCATGGTAGGCCTGATAGTAGGTCTGATGTATATGTGCGGAGTGTTCTGGATGTTAGTGTACACCATTTTTCCACTGCTACTTGAAGATCCCCGATCTACCGGTGAGGGGGGTGTGTTGTTGATACCTGCTTCCGGTTTCGTTGATAGTCTGTTGATTGCATTGAGGACTTCTTTTTGTCCCTTGGCTAAGTCTTGCAATGCAGAGACCAAGTTGCAAAACTCCATCTGATCCTCCTCTTCTCCCGTTCCTTTTCCCCTATCCGCATGTATACCTGTTTGTTCCATGTCTGAATTGGTATCTTCTAGTTGGATATCTTCGAATTCTTTGGTGTATCTACTCTTCCTCCTCCTATAGGTTACAAAAGTATCTCCTTCTGTATTCATATACCTTTCATATCTTATGCCCACAGCTAGCCAAGAAAATAGCTCTGATACCACTGTAATATCCCAAATCCCGATATTTCCTATTTCTAAACAATTATGCTGATACAACTGGGCATGCAAACTGCCATGCAAAAATCCCTATTTTATAGGAAAAATTAGGGTTAGGGTTTGTGAGATAGAATGAACACGGTCTAAACTACTCCAGAGAAAGTCTGCCAGTACTGCAAGCTGGATCGAAGAGGAACTGAGCTCCTCTACTTCAGGTGAGTTCCCCCAACAGCAAGATGCCCAA
The DNA here is from genome assembly GCA_001517045.1 of Pseudotsuga menziesii. NCBI lineage: Eukaryota > Viridiplantae > Streptophyta > Pinopsida > Pinales > Pinaceae > Pseudotsuga > Pseudotsuga menziesii. The sequence continues at coordinate 55,871 of LPNX010074981.1, read as the reverse complement.
GTAGGAAAGTGTGACGCCCTCAAGGAAGGAGGTGTCCGATCGGACTGAGAATTTGCAGGACTGATAGCGGTTCAGTTTCCGAGAGAATGCCCGGAGCATGCGAAGGTTCTGAGATCTCTAGGTAGGGTAGCGAATCACTTCAGAGAGGCAGCTACTCACCCCCTGGAACCCCGAAACTGCTGATAACTGCTTCAGATGAGCACTGATGGATCTGAAACTCACTGGGTACCGGAGTATGAAGCTGATGATGAGAATGGTGCTTGAGTTTCGGAAGGAAACTGAGATCTGAAGGCCCCAACAGCTAATTAGGGCTTTCTGGCTGAAAACCCCCTCTTACGGCTGCACACGTGTCCCTACAACGATCTATACCCTGTACTAGATAACTGATGAATGAATGAAGAACAAGTGGTGAACCTGTATGGCTTACCCAGAATAAGACTAGTACAGATGTTTCACTGCTGAAATCCTGTTAGCTGAAGACTCCGTCTCCAACCCCAACTGTTGTGCTGCTATCCAAGAGCTCCCAAAATAATCATCATCAAAAGTGAAGTCTCCTCTTGCTTTCTCCTCTATTTATAAAGTTCAACTGCGCAAAACCCTAATCTTTGACCTAATTAGGGCACTTTATCTTCTAATTTGTCGTTGACTTGCATGCATGCGGAGGGAGACTTTAAATAGTGCATGCATCATTAAAATAATGCTGGGATGGCATGCACGAGGGTGGCCTTTGGCCTTGGTGGCCCTTCTTGACAACTTGATGATGCCCTAGATCTTCTATGGTTGGCATCAATCCTTAGTTGATTCCCTAGCTGTCAGTAACCGCTCGAACCCACAGGAATCACATAGGTTAGCGGTTTTGGGCCTTAAGGCCTAACTGGAAGAGGACATTACACTGATAATGAAGTGATTGTTGATTTTTTGGGCTAATGTTCATTCGATTGTCAATTCAGAGGGTAACGATGGTGTAATGAAGCCCTTCTCTGAAAAAAAGAAATTTTGGATGTCATATGGGAAATGGAGCCGGATAAAGCTCCTGGTCCGGATGGGTTTTCTTTCCATTTTTATAGAGTCTACTGGAAAATTATAAAAACAAACCTGATCCTAATGGTGACAGCGTTTCAAAAAAAAGATAAAGTGGGAGGGTGTACTAATTCCTCATTTCTTGGTTTAATCCCAAAGGAATTTAATCCTGCAACTTTTGACAGATTTCGACCTATCTTGCTTTGTGATGCCTCCTACAAGATCCTTGCTAAACTTCTAGCTAATAGACTCAAGATTTTGTTAGGAAAGTTTATCTTTCCTCTTCAGGGGGGTTTTGTAAAAGGTATGCATCTAGTTGATAATGTAATTCAAGTCCAAGAAACCCTCCCTTCTAGTTTCCAAAGAAAGGAGAAAGGAATGTTAATCAAGCTGGATAAGAAAAATGCCTTTGATTGAGTAAAGCTCTCCTTTCTCTATCAAGTCCTTCTCTCTTTTGGTTTTAGCATTGAGTTTGTTAACTCGATAAAAGCTTGTCCAGATAGGCCCTGGATTGCGCCTCTAGTCAATGGTATACCTTCATGCTTTTTCCAAGCTTCAAGAGGACTCCGCCAAGGATCTCTGCTGTCACCTTTCATCTATATCTTGATGGCAAAAACTCTTAGCAGAAAACTTGCAGTCGAAAAGGAAGCAGGTTATATTCCAGGCATTAAAATCGCAAGGGGAGTGGATCGTAAAACCATGACGTATTTGCAGATGATTCTCTCTTTCTAGGAGGGGCCTCATTAAAGATTGCTTGGGCCTTTAATGAATTTCTTCAAAAAAATTGCTTAATTTCAGGAGCTTTGATCAACAATAATAAAAGTATTGTTTATGGTTGGAATGTAGATCATTCAACAATACTTCGAATAGCACATACATTAGGTTTCCTTGGTTTTGATAAGTGGGAGAAGATTAAATACATGGAATTGCCTCTAACCCTTGGACCAAGCCCTCCTTCACTTTGGTTCGAAGTTATAGCTAAGATAAAAGTCAAAATTGCTTTTTGGGGTGGACAGTGGTTAACCAAGGCTGGAAAATTGATTTTGATAAAGGTTGTCCTACCAGCCCTTCTCATCTTTCAATCCTCTTTGTTGCTTGCTCCTAAGTCTATCACGTCTCAGATTTCCAAAATTTTGTGAGACTTTCTTTGGAATGATGGTAAAGGCAACCAGAATAAGATGCATCTGGTAAGTTGGGATATTCTCAAAAGACCAATTACGGAAGGTGGATTGCAAATTTGTGATCCTAGATTGGCAAATTTGGCGTTGGGAAGTAAACTCATTTGGCAGCTATATGCAGATAAAAACCATCTGGTTAGCAAGATCTTTTGGATGAAACACCTAAAGGGCGATTCTCTAAGAAATTTAAAAACTTCAAACACCCCCACAGGCACAAAAATCTGGAATTTATGCAGAAGAGGAATCGATAATTTTAATCAACAACTCTATAGAATCCCTGGCAATGGGAAGAGGATCCTTCTGTGGGATGATAATATTTTAGGAAATTCTCCTCTTTCCTCTGTCACCTCGTTAAAAGAGATCAAGGATTGGTTAACTAATAAAGGCCCTCTTCGGCCGACTGATATTTGTTTTTGGGACAGTGATGGGAATTGGGTAGATTGGTCCTTTCATGAGATTCCAAATCATCTTATCTCCCAAAAAAAATTGTTGCTTTCATCTCTTATAGGTCTTTCATCGGTTCATTGCTCTTATCAAGATAATGGCGCTAGGGCCGAACTGGAACATATTTAGTTGCTCAAGGCTTCTCTGGATTACAAACTCCTCATGCCTCTAGTCTGTCCCATGGGCATTGGAAATCAGTCTAGTCTTCTTAGAACCTTCCCTAGGTGAACTTTTTTGCATGGCTGCTGATGCATAAAAAGGTACTGACAGGAGAAAATTTGATTAAACGCGGATTCCTTGGACTGTTTAGGTGTTGTTTTTGTAACTCTGCCTATGAAACGTTAGACCACATTTTAATTGACTGTGTCTTCACTCAATCGGTGTGGGATTTGGTCCTTAATGGTTTGAATGTATCTGTCCATGTCCAAATCGCAGTCGTCCCTCTCTACATCTCCTCAAAAAATGGAGTCCATAAATAAGAGGCAAAAACATTGAATGGACCAAACTTTGGCAAACGTTTCCGAAATATATTTGGTTGAAACTGTGGCTGGCTAGAAATGAATGGATTTTTAATAACTTTCCTACGACTCCCTTTATCGTGGCAAATAAAATCAAATTGCTCATTTCTGAGTCAACTCGTAATTTGGTGTCCCCTTCGTCTCTGTCTTTGGAGCTTTTAGCATGGATGGTATCTTGTCCGTTGGGATTGAGAAGGTCCGTCTGCATTAAAACAATTTGTTCCCCCTACTAGCGTGCACGTTGTAGTGTTGTAGCATTTAATGAAAGGTGGATGAGTTCCTCTTCGGCTACTATCTTCTTTGATGGTGCATCCAAGGGGAATCCTAGGATCGTAGGACCTGGGGGTTTGATTATATCTCCAGACAGATTGATCGAATCCTGTTTTAGTTGGGGACTTGGAATCAAGTCGAATAATCAGGCAGAAAGTTATAGTCTCCTTATGGCATGCCAGATTGCAAAGGAGAACGGATATAAGTCAATTCAATTTTTTGGAGATTCAGAGCTGTTAATCAAAGTATTAAATTAAAAAGATCATTTTAATAATTCTGCTTTGAATAAATCTTTGCAGAGAATCTGAAATATATTGAAAGAGTTTGAAAGGGTTGCATCTTTCCATATTCCGCGTGAGCTAAATAAAAATGTAGATGCTCTGGCAAATAAATCTTGTCTGTTGTCACAAGGCAACCTCAATATCAATGGAGAACCCAGCAAATTTCATCCAATTCCTTAACTGAGATTCAATAAGTTGTGATATGTCTATCTCGGAGATACATTCTCATATTGTAAGAATTTGTACATTCGTTGATCTTCTCGAAGTTTTTCTATTGCTCTTTGTGTAATTGGTTGATTGACATTTGCTAAATCATACCTGAAATATTTCATAAAAAAATAAAAATTATTTGTTTGAGTTTAAAAAAAAAATTGATTCTCAGACTTCTTTGACCCACATTCTCAAGATGATGATTAACATCCATTAAAACCAGCTTCATTTATCATTTTTTAAAATTAATTAATTTACTTTCACTTTCTTTTTATAATCTAAAAATACACTACCTAAAATAAATCATAAAATTAATTTGAAATCTTTCTAAAATTAACAATATAAAGTAAATCTTTAATATACGAGTCATCTCTTACCAATATTAATCAACGTAGTAACTCAACATTAATCAATGTAGTAACTTGAAAAATACATTTAATAGTATTCGAAAATACTTAAGCGATATTAAAATTAAAATTAATGAAATGAACGCCATAACATTAAATTTGATTCTCAGACTTCTTTGACCCACTTTCTCTTTGCGAACGATGTCATGCTATTTGGGGTCGGCTATTTGATGGAATGGAATTTTTATAAAATCATTTGCCAGCTTTTGTGCGGGGTTTTATGTTTGGTTTTCAATGATTCTAAATCTTTTTCTTGGAAGATGGATGATAGGATATTGGACACTATTATAGAATTGTTGCCATTTCATGTCTCGATCAAAATATTTGGGTTACTTTATTTAACTAAATGGTTACACTGTTGGTGACTAGCAGTGATTATTGAAGAGATTTGAGAGATGCATTAACCATTAGTGTTGGAGATGGTTATCGTTAGGTGGGAGACTTGGTCTCGCTAAATTGGTTTTAGAAAACCTTTCTGTATATTGGTTGGTGTTATGTAAGATTTTAAAGTTTGTATCTTCTTGTATAAGGTGGAAGATTTTTTAATTTAGTTGGACTGGTAAGAGTGAGAAGGAAAAGTTTCACTTGGTGGGTTGGGAATGCCTGGCTCATCCAAAAGCATTGGGAGGTTGGGGTGTTAAAAACATTTTCTTATTTGCAAAAGCCTTGTCTGTAAAGAGTCCTTGGAGTGCTCTCTTTGGCGAAAGGGTATTGAAGTCTAAATATCTGAAGGGTTGCTCCATTGTTCAATTGATTCGTCTACAGGTAAAACCAATTAAGGATGTTTCAAATTTTTGGAATTGTTTGGTGAACTCATTTGGTGTTTTGAGGAATTGGCTGGCTTGGATCCTTGGTTATGGTTGATCCATTCATGTGGATGAGGACCTGATTATTGGGGGGCCTATGACTTTCCAATTTTCTTGTGCACTGGTTCACTTTCTACATGCTAATGGATATTACACTCTGAACCATATCATTGCGAGTGCTCGGGTGGGTTGGAGCAATCATGGACGGATTACGACATCACAATTGGGTTTGACATGATCTCTTGGTGATAAATGGTCTTCATATATTGTTGGTCTTCGAAAATGTAACATTCATATTTCAGATTCTAAGGATTTACTTAAGTGATCCTGGAACATGTAGGATGGGAACATATATGCGAAGTTGTCGTATCAGTCCCTGTCAATTGATATCATGGTGGATGATCGATGGTGGTTTCATGTTTGTTGGAAGTGGAGAGCCCCACTGAAAATTATTCTATTAATTTGGCTTTCTTTGGAGGACCAGGTTTTGGCCTACGATAATTTATGCAAAAGAGGTTTGGAGGGCCCAATTTTTTGTTATTTTTGTTTATCACCCATTTGTCTCTTGTCTGGTTTCGAGATTGTTGTGGTTTTATGTTTCCAGGGTGTTAAATTATCCAAGATATGGGGTGGTGTCTCTCTTTCAAACTATTTTCTAAATTGGAAACAATTTGCTTCTGATTGGATTGAGCTTCCCTATTATATTTGTTGGGAACTATGGAAGGCCTAGAACTAGGTTATATTTGAAGGGCGCAAATTCAGTGGTGTGCATGTTGGATATAAAGGGATCACGACATGTAAAGAATTTGTAGGCAGTATGGATCCTTTAACTCCTGTTCAACCTCTTATATGCAACACTCTATGTTTGGATTTGGACAAATGTAGAGGATTCTTCGATGGTGCTTTGCATGGAGGATCAACTTCGTGTGGCTCTGGAGCGATCCTATGGTCTAACAGAGCTAGATTTTATAAGATTTGGATGAACTACGAAGAAGGCACAAAAATTAAGGATGAATTATTAGCCTTATGCATGCTTTTGTTTTTATTAAAAATCTTAATTTGGATGGTATTCATGTTGTTGGGAATCTTGGGTATTATTGATTGGGCATCCGATAGATGTGTTATAAACATTCTTCACCTTTCAACATGGATGTCTAGTATCAGATAATTGATAATGATTTTGATGATATCTATTTCATCCATGTTTATAGGGAGTACAACCAGGAGGCAAACGTTTTATCAAAAAGAGCTCTCATGGCCCATGAAGGATACATTTTGAGTGAGACTTGGGAGGACAACCATATTATTTCAGAAGATTGGATGAAGACATTCCATTTGCAATTATTCTAGATGTATTCCTCTCTTTTCTAGGGCACACCCTTTTTTTTTGTTCTATATTTTGGTCTACTACGGGACCTTTGCTTCTCTATCGGTTGCCCTTGATCTCAGGGTTTTGATTTATAATTGTACTACATCCTTGTACATTTTTGTTTAATGTCTCTTTATTTTGATGGACTATACGTTGGGTTGATGTATTAACTTAACCATTGAGGCTTGTATTGAGAATTGACTCGACTCTTTGGTTTTAGAGGGACGGTGATTATTGATCATGTTCGATTGTATTTACATATACTATTTTTTTAGCTATAACAGTTATTGTATTTGTTTAGAAATCGGTTGGGTCAGAGCCAAAGCAACCGTAGTTACAAGTATCCAAAGGCCCACTTATGCAAAATATAATTTCCTTTCTCTACAATGCCAGAGTTCAAGGTATAGGGATCCATGCAGGAGCTTCATCATTTTTGTTGTATTCTCCTTGAGACAGGAGGCATACCAAGTTTGCTTTGTAGTCTACTTCTTTATTCGATCTGTGTAGTATGTGGAAAAATGGAATGTAGGTGAAATCAAGCAACAAGCACTGCAGCCTTTGCAAAGTTTTGTTGAGAGTTGGATTGTTGAAATGATCCTCCGTGTTTAAATTTTTTATCATTATTTCAGAGTCTTCGAATACATGTATTTCTCTAATTCCATTTTCATGTGCTATCTGACAAGCCTTTAGCATCTTGAGTATTTCTACCTGATTGTTTGTTCTCTGTCTTAGCCCCTAGTTGAAGCTATATATTCTTAAACCGTCCTAGGAGTATATCACTTCGCTTGCTCCAATGATCCTCGGGTTCCCTTTGGAGGCACCGTAAAAAAAATATTGAAGCTTTGCCCTGCTTCTTCCACCAATCCTGAAAATTTGCATTTGTATCTCGTAATATCCATCTTGGAGTTTTGATGGGGAAACCAATGTTCTTATTTCTATCTCTGAATATATAAGTTCCCATCCATTTCCTTTCTTCAGGAAGGATAGTGTTTTCACTCTTGAAAGAATGATGGGCCAAAGTTTCAAGAAGATGAGCTTTAGCTTTGGAAGCCACTATCAAAGGGGAGCTCAAAGAGCTGTTGAAGATATGCACATTTCTAGGCAACCAAAGTTTCCAGCAGATGTATTTGGGAATAGCCTGTCAATTTTGGTTCCACATAGACTTGATTGGTATCACAAGTGGATATCTCACCTTCCACGAGGAGTATAAGGTTACAACAATAATCTCTATTGGAGTTGTAACATTGAGGCCATGAAGGATAAGTTTCCAGACTTCTTGTGTGTATGGAAAATCCACAAACAGATGTTCCCATTTTTCGAGTTCATTACAACACATTATACATCTATGGGGTTTATTTATGCCTTTTTTAAACAAGTTTTCTCTAGTAAGAGCTTTCTTGTGCATTAAAACCCAAAATAAAAAGTTTACTTTGGGTATTCCAAGAGGATCCCAAACCTTCCTCCAAAAAGACATTGGATGAATCGATACATGATGAGTTTGAAGGGAAGAGAATCCTTGCAAGGCAGTGTAAATCTTGGTCTTTCCCCAACCCCATTTATCCTTTGCTTGCTAATGGACTGGTTCTGAAGCCGTCAACTCGTTTATGCAGAGATTCTTTTGCAAATTTAGATGTTTTGGAACTCTAAGGAAGGCCCACGACAACTAATTCCCTGTAGAGTCCCGAACAAAGATGTCGACGAGCTTGTGAATTTCATGCTAGATGAGCCAAACATGCATGTCCTTAATCTATTCAGAGTTTACGAGAGGTGGACGACCCATGATATTGTCTTGCCACAACAAGGTGTTATTTCCATTCCCGGGAATGCGATACAACTCTTTTTGGAAGAACTCTAGTCCACGCCTACATAAATTCCAAGTCATCGTTCCTTTTTTGGTGTTGGCAGTCTGGATGTTTTTCAACGGATCACCTTTGAGATATTTTTTCCTCAAGATCTGACTAACGGGATGGCTGCTGTTTGTGTATAATTTCCATAGAATTTTGCCACCCAGAGCTATGTTGGCAAGACTAGAATCTCTGACCTGTAATCCTCCTTTAGCAATTGGGCATTTGGCAGTGTCCCAATTTACTAAATGGAATTTCGTTTGGTTGTCTTTTCCTCCACTCCATAGAAAAATATCTTATTAGTTTTGAAACCTGCTCCGTTATCGTCTTTAGTTCTATGAGGAAGGATGCCTGGAAGATTGGTAAAGATAAGAGCCCCGGTTTTATAAGAATGAGTTTCCCAGCGTTATTGAGCCACTAACCTCCCCAGCCTGAAATTTTTGTCTTGATTTTGCTTATTACTTCAACCCACATCGAAGACTTGTTATTACCCAAAGTTAAGGGCAGCCCGAGATATTTGTATTTTACCATGAGGCATATCTTGAGAATCCCAAGAATTGAGATATTTCTTGAATAGTTTGTTGGTCTACATTCCATCCATACACAACACTTTTCCTTTTATTAGTGAGAGCTCCGGAGATTTTGAAGAATTCCATAAAACACTTTCGAAATCGTTATGGAGGCTCCTCCCAACAGAAGAGTGTCATCAACAAATAAGACGTGGTTAATTGGTTCAAGACCTTGCATTATCCGAATGCCTAGGACCGATCCTACTATCTTTACTGTCGTCAGCTTTTCGCTCAAGGAATCAGTAATAAGGATGAACCTTTCCTTATTCCCCCCGAGGCTTGAAAATAATTAGTTGGTCTTTTATTTACAAGTGGAGCTATCCAGGGCTTTCTAGTACAAGCTTTAATTAAATTGACAAAATCAGGGTTGAATCCAAAGGAGAGAAGGAATCTATAAAAAAAGGAGAGCTTTACCCGATCAAATGCATTTTCCATGTCTAGCTTTATGAGCATCCCTTGCTCCTTTTGTTAATGCCTGGAATGCATAGCTTCTTGCACATGTATAACATTGTCCAAGATATGTCTCCCTTTGACAAATCCACTTTCACTGGGAGAAATGAGTTTCCCTAGCAGTGGCTTACTTCTGTTAGCCATTAGCTTGGCAAGAATTTTGTACAAAGCATTGCAAAGAGATATGGGCCTGAATTTGTTGAAGGAGCCCGAGTTTGCTTCTTTGGGGATTAAAGCTAATAACATGGAATTTGTGCTGCCTCCCACTTTGGCTTTTTGTTGGAAGGATTTAATCATTCTTAGGAGATCCACTTTGATTATTTCCTAGTATGCTCTATAAAAATGGATTGAGAAACCATTTGGCCCTGGAGCTTTGTCAAGCTCCATGCCCCAGATAAAATTGCCAATTTCTTCTTCTGAAAAAGTTTTCATAAGAGCTAACTTATCTTCCCAGCTTACAAGGTAGGGTATATGTGAGAGGAAATCAGAGGTGAGCTCCTCACTACCCTCACCATCTGTTAAATTTTTAACATTTAAGCGATATGATCTTAGGATCTTATCTGAGAGAATTACAAGCACATCAATCAATCACAAGAGATAATGAACACAAAGATTTTCTTCGGGGAAACCATAAAGGAGAAAACCTCGCAACTTCCTCAAAGATAGAATCAACACCAAAAGTAAAACCCGAAGATATAAACATGATCTCCTGACAACAGTAGTCTCTCTCTCTCTTGACCCAAATTCTTTTCTCTCTCTCAGTTATGCGCTACAACTGAGTGTGAGTGAATGTGTGTTAAATAGAGAGGCTCACTCTCTATTTATACTAATTCCCGACTTGACAATAACTCACTAGGTCCGACTTCTCTATGAGAGTCTAATAACCCTAGGGCCCCACAACTGCGGGGACTTTAACCCTTGATCAATAAAGAGGGTTACACTCTATGACTTTACATGACTTGTTTACATTATTGAATCACCCGATAGGAGCATCGGGGTATGACATGACTCAATTACATTACAGATACTTCCTGATAGAAACATCGAGGTACAATACATAAGATATATAAGTGAATACATTATGAAGTTACAAATACATCAACACTCCCTCTTAACTAGGAAGGTATTCTCTCGACACAATTTATCAGCACAAGTCTTCTTCTTTGGGTCATCACTAGATCACCATCAAGTCCGGATCATCACTGGATCATCATCAAGTCTGGATCATCACTGGATCATCATCAAGTTTGGACCATCACTGGATCATCATCATTGCTTCCGCCATCTTGAACAAATGGTGTTATCTCTCGATTCTACTAATCACAGGAACTTCTACGGAGCCAACCCTTTTTCATGCTGGTTGTAGGCCTAGCCTCCATGTAGGTCTTCATTGTCTTCAACACTTATATCTGACCATGGAATGAACCATGTCAGAAAGGCCTGCCCAACACTTACATCTTACCATGGGAGGAACAAATCCATCACCATGTCAGAAAGGCACGCCCAACACTCACATCTGACCATGGGAGGAACACATCCAAAACCCATGTTAGAAAGTCCCAACACTCGCAGCACTCACATCCAACCTCATCTTGTCAGAAAGGCTCTACACTTACATCCAACCTCATCTTGTCAGAAAGGCTTTACACTTACATATGATCGTGTGGGAACACATCCCGCAATCACATCAGAATGGATCTGCACTTATATATGATCATGTGGGAACACATCCCATAATCACATCAGAATGGGTCTACACTGATCATGTGGGAATACATCCCACAATCACATCAGAATGTCTCTGCACTGATAATGTGGGAACACATCCCACAATCACATCAGAATGTCTTTGCACTGATCATGTGGGAACACATCCCACAATCACATCAGAATATCTTTGCACTTACATTTGACCATGTGGAGCCCAGCCTTCCACCATGTCAGAAAGGCTAACGAAAACATCAATTCCCTTTGGAGGGAACCTAGATCTAGAGAACACCGAGCTTCTCCCTAAAGCACTCAAACTTCACTCTAGCTAATGGTTTGGTCAACACATCAACTATCTGCTCATCTGTCGCAACATATTGGAGCTTCACTGCTCCTCTCTGCACCATATCCTTGATATAGTGATATTTGATCTCAATATGCTTCGACTTGTCATGGAACACTGGGTTATCCGACAACTTCACACAACTCTGGTTGTCGCAATAGATAAAAGTAGTATCCAGCTAGAGATAAAATAAATCAAACAGTAGCTTTCTCAGCCACACTGCCTCACAACTAGCCGAACAAGCTGCAACATACTCTGCTTTGGCTGTACTCATTGCCACACAGGATTGATTCCTGCTAAACCAGGAGATCACACCTGATCCCATACTGAAGCAACACCCTAAAGTGCTCTTCCTATCAATGGCACTGCCTGCCCAATCCGAATCCACATAAGCTTCTAGGTTAATCTTTTGATTTGCCTCATACTTGAGCCCATATTCAACTGTACCCTTCAGATACCTCAGAATATGCTTTGCAGCAATCAAGTGAACATGTCTCGGATATGTCGGGAACTGGCTCAATGTGTCCACAACAAAGAAAATATATGGCCTCGTATTCATCAGGTACATCAAGGACCCAATAATATGATGATACATCGTAGCATCAACCGACTCAAATGAAGCATCACTCAATAGCTTCAGGTTTGATGGCATAGGTGTGGTCATGGCCTTGCAGTCCATCATCCCAAACCTCTTCGAGATCTCTGCTGCATACTTCCCTTATCCTAGGGAGATTCCATCTGCATTCTGCCACACCTCCATGCCTAGAAAGTAATGCATCATACCCAAGTCCTTCATCTCGAACTCAGCAGCTAGCTTCCTCTTCGTGTCAGCAATCAACCCATCTATACCTGTTAAAAACAGGTCATCTACATACAATAGGAGCATCACTAGGTTCCCTTCTTCAACCTTGTAGTAAAGATTGGAATCTTCTTTACTTTTGGTAAAGCCCAAAATATCCAGGAAGCTGTCAATTTTGTTGTACCACGTCCTAGGTGCCTATTTCAAACCGTACAGGGATTTCTTCAATTTACACACATGAGTCTTCCTATCATGTGTCTCAAAGCCGAGTGGCTGCTCCACATATACTTCCTCTTCTACTACACCATTCAAGAAAGCTGTCTTGACATCCAACTGGTGTACTTTCCATTTCATTACTGCAGCTAAAGCAAGTACTGATCTGATGGAAGTATATCTGGCTAAAGGTACAAAAGTCTCTTCATAATCTATCCCTTCTTTATGGGAGAAGCCACGAGCCACAAATCTTGCTTTATATTTCTCTATGCTACCATCTGCAACACGCTTGATCTTATAGATCCATTTGGAAGTCACAACAGACTTCCCCTATGGTCTTGGGACAACATTCCAAACATCATTCTTCATGATCGATTGATACTCCTCGATCATATATGTCGCTTCTTCATAGTTGGAAGGTTCTTTATCGATGATGTCACATAATAGGGCTACATATCCGGAGTATTACCTAGTTCTCTTCCTTTCTCTGTGCATTTCTTATGGAGCCCCATATCTCTCTACACCTTGGATAACCTCCCGTACCCATGTAGGTTTCCTATTGTGAGGATTCTTTTCCTAAGGTGGATCTATAAGTTCTTGAGGTTCTTCTATTTCTTGATCTTCTTCTGGAATTGCTTCATCCATGCTTGTGTCTCAGATCCTGTATATTTCAGTTTCTTCAGGATCTTCAACTGGTCTCTTCCTGGATTTGTTGTAAGTTGTGTCTTCATCAAATGTTACATATCTACTGATGTCGATCTTCTTGAATCCTGGGAAGTATATTTTGTAATCCTTCGAACTTTTAGAGTATCCCACAAATATACCCTTCTTTCCTGAAGGATCTAACTTTTTCCTCTTTTCTTTTGGAATGTGTATGTATACTGGACAGCCAAATATTTTGAGATGATTGACTTCTGGTTTCTTGCCGAAAAACACTTCTTCAGGTGTCTTGCTCTCGATTACTCTATGTGGAGTACAGTTTTGTACATACACAGCTGTCCTGGCAGCTTCTGCCCATAGATGCATAGGAAGATCTTGATCATGGAGCATTGCCTTTGCTACTTCCATGATTGTTCTATTCTTCCTTTCTACAACCACATTCAGTTGTGGATTATATGGAGTGGTCAACTCCCTCTTAATCCCTAAATCTCTGCATAGTTCCTTGAATTCATTTGATGTGAATTCTTCGCCATTGTCTGATCAGAAAACCTTGATCTTTTTCTCTGTGTGGTTTTCGATCAAGGCTTTGAATTCCTTGAACTTGCTGAATACTTCATCTTTGTTATTCATGAAGTATATCCATGTCTTCCTAGAAAAATCATCAATGAAAGAAACATAGTATACATACCCGCTTAATTAACTGTATGACATCGGACCGCATACATCAGAGTGAATGATTTCCAAGATTCCTTTAGCATTGCTTTCACTACTTGGAAATGTCTTCTTTGTGTTCTTTCCTTTTGCATATCCCTTGCATACCCCTTCATGTTTTGCTTGTATTTCTGGAAGACCTTCAACAAATTTGCTTGCAAGTGGTAGTGCCCTATAGTGCACATGTGCAAGCCTTCTATGCCAAAGTTCATTTGGTTCTACTGAGTCATGAACCAAAGCTTGTTCTGGTTGGCCCTTTAATCTGTATAGTCCTCCCTCTTGTTCTCCAATTACTACTGCATCGTCAATAGTCTTTCCTTTTGGCCACATGAGGACTTGGCCATCTATAAATGCAACTCTTATGCCTTTTGCATCTAATGCAGAGATGGAGAGAAGGTTCTTCTTTAGTCCTAGTACAAATAGGACATCCTTTATTTAAATAGACTTTCCAGAGTCTAATTTGTATGAGGATTCTCCAATACCTTTTATTGGATATTGGTACTCATCCCCAAGTTTCACCTTGTGGGGTGATTCATGTTCTGATAGTTTCATAAAGGATTCCTTAAATCCCATCATGTGTTTGGAAGCCCCACTGTCAATAAGCCAATCATTGCTTCCATGCGTGACAGTTCTCATGAGGGCAGAGATCAACACATATTCTTCATCGCTTGAAGAACCATCATTGTTTTGTTTGATTCTCTTCTTAGAAGGCTCGTCATCTTCTGCAGCATGAGCATGCTGTCTTTTCTTGTTTCCCTTTCTTTTATGAGATCTATCTTTGTTTCTAGGAAAATCTCTTGTAAGGTGTCCTCTTTCATCACATGTATAGCAAATGAACTTAGACAAATCTTTGTTAGATTTTCTAGTGTTTTTCTTATGGCAAGAGTGCTTACCTCTGTGATGGTCTGTTCTGCTTTTCTTGGATTGTACTGTGAGAGCTTGATCTTCACTTCCCATCTTTTCTTCTCGAGCTAATATTCGAGCTTATTCTTGTGAACACTCCTCCCACGGTCTGCTAAACTTGACTAGCTTCTTTCTGGCACAAAACCCTTGAATGAAAGAGTCCCATGCCCTAGGGAGACCATTCAAGGTGGTCATCACAATTTCTGCATTCTCTACTTCTTCATCTACAACTTCAAGCTGTTCCTTGATATGAGAGACCCTTATAAAGTAAGACTGGATGGTCTTCGCACTCTGGATCTTTACATTCTTCAATTGGTTTCTCAGAGTCATCTTCCAGTTTATGTTCTTCCCTTCAAATAACTTGGTGAGGGCATCAAACATCTCTTTAGGTGTCTTTAGGGAGGACACCTGTGGTGTGAGGTGATCCTTGATTGAATTAGCAATAATCCTCTTAGCCATGACCAATTTCTTTTTGTGTAAGGCCTTAGCCTCATCTCCCTCTGGAACTGGAACCTCTTCATTGATGTAAGAGTCCAACTCATTTTCTTCCAGGACCAAATAGATTCTATTCTTCTAGGCTCGGAAGTTATCAGCTCCCTCAAGCTTTTCATCAAGCTTGCTATGATGAGACATCTTAACAGAGAATCTCAAATGGAAATGCAAAAGATTTAGATCTTACCAGGTTAAGATGTCAGAACTGGATTTGGAGCTGAATTTTTGCAGAGCTGGTTTTCTGGTTCAGGAGCAGATTTAGGGTTTGACTTTCCCTGAGTTCTACCCAACCAAAAAATTTGATCTTGATCTATAAACTTCGATTTTGGGGAGGAGATGAATCTAGGCCTAGGCTCACTAAAAAATTCCACTTATGTGGAAAGCCCTAATTTCCTGCAATAGTGTCGGGTCAAAAACATAAAATGCTCAAAATCAGATTCTACTTCGACAGAAAGATGCGCCCTAGAGAGGAGAGTCAGCCTAGCCTCCTTTTGCTGAAAATCTGTGGAGAGAGATCCAAAAAGTAGGAAGCCCTAGCTTCAGCAACTGAACAATGTCTTCTTTTCAGGTTAGCTTTGATACCATGTTAGATTTTTAACATTTAAGCGATATGATCTTATGGTCTTATCTGAGAGAATAACAAGCACATCAATTGTTGGGGCGCGCACCCTAACGGTCCTTAAGGAAGGAATCTTCGTGAGCTAAAGGAGTTTGTAAGCGGAGTTATGACTCAAATTAGTCTTAGGGGTGTCGGGGCTAAGTCAAAACCCCCTGTTTGTAATTAACCCATGGTTTAGGATCAAGGTTTAGGGTTCGCGGTGCCCATTGTTTAAGTCCATGGTTTTGTAATAGTGCGATATATAAATAGGCACTTTTGTAAATAAGAAAGGTTAGGTTTTGGATGTAAAGGAAATTAAGGCGAAGCTAAGGCTATTTTGTAAGGAAAGGTTAAGTCCCAGCTGTGTGCGTGGACGACCTCTGCAGCTGTGTGCGCAGAGGGTTTTTGTAAGAGATTAAGGGAAATCTGCAGCTGTGTGCGCAGAGGCCTGCTGCTGTGTGCGCGGCTTAAGAGACTTGAAGAGATCTGCAGCTGAGTGCGCAGATCAGAACTATGATTTTGAAGAAAGTTGAAATAAAACACAGTTCTGTGGATGTAACCCCTACACTGGGGGTGAACCACGTTATATCTGGTGTTGTGGTTCTTGTGCTATTTCTATTTCTGTTTATCTTTTATGCATTAATAACTGTATAAATCTGATAAGTAAGATCACTGCTAATAAATAGCTTCGCTGTGAATTCCCAGTAACGGGTTAAGCAAGTCACTGTTTGTTTATTTATCTGCGAAATTCTTTATATATATGAATGTCGGAGCTCTGTGGTTATTGATTATAGTTGTTAGAGGCTAAGGTACAGTAATATCCCTCTCTGCTTGCAGAAACCTGATTCTGCGACACCCCATAGCTGTTTCGGGTGAGACTGCAACCTGTTCGCAGGTTGTTGCCGAAAGGGCCAACACTGTGGGTCTTTTGTTGGTGTGAAGCAAAATGATTAAACCCGGGTCTGCCCTATTCCCCAACAAATTGGTTCCGTTGCCGGTTGAACTCAGTATCTGCTCAAGAAGGGTTTACGTCGTACCTCGAGGGCTATGTTTTGGAGGCCCTCTGTGAAGGAAATCGGTGATTGGCTTGACGAGACTTATTTGAAATTCCCTGAGCAAGAGAACACAAATCCGCATCATAGCGCAAGTGACTTTTTACAAAGGTATGTTTTTTGTGATGCTTATGAAATTTTCTTTGGTAGTATCCACATAGAGTTGCACCAGTGGTTATCCAGGTTAGCTGAGAGAAGAACGAACTTTCGCGAGGGGCGGTTTTCTGTTTGGACCCCCGCAAGAGTTAATATATTGAAAAACGTGAACAACGAGATCTCCCGCGCGGTTGATTTCTAGACCACGCGGACCCTTGAGGCCTTTGTGACAGAATTCGCCATCGACACGAGCACTTCCTTTAGTGAAGCCGAGCGACGGTTCTTTCAAGGACCAAGGGGTAAGTTTTTGAATTTATTTAGTTTGAGAATTAAAATGCTATTGGTTGAAAAATGAATCTTGCTATTTGAATCAGACTGTTCGATTTTGTGTTACTAACATATGTTTGCAAGTGACAACACCCTCGCTGAGCAAAGTGGTTTGCTGCGAAGTGTAAAAAGGTACAATAGAGATTTTGGGTCCTATTCCTTAGGACAGGATACCACGCATTCTCCTATAAATCCTGAAGAGTCAGACCCTGAAGAAAACCCTTCGGTTGGAAACCCTCCGGTCACCCCGCCGCGCAGCCCCGTTATCCCTGGCATTCCGTCGCAGTCTGACAGTCAACCTAGCCCGAGTATTCTTGTCACAGGCCCATCTACCCCAGTAAATCCCCCCCCGTTGACATCTTGTCCCCCTCCCAACCCTCCCAGATCCACCATGGCCCACCTAGCTGATGATATTAAGCTCCCTGTTTTAAAAGGATCTGGGTCGGAGGACCCAGAACAGTTTTTGTTCTTATGTGAAGCCGTGTGGAACGCTAGGAACATTACGGATCCAACTGACAGAAGCGCACAGCTAGTCACTTCTTTCAGGGACCGGGCCTTGACCTGGTTCATGAAATTCTCCAGTACTCAGAGCCCTACTTTAGATGAGATTAAGGCAGCTATCATCAAAGAATTTAAGAAGCCCAAATCAGAATCGCAGTGTATCACCGAACTGAAAGAGATTCAGCGGCGGCGCGGCGAATCAGTGTGGGACTTTGACCAGAGATTCAAAGTTCTACTGGATCAAGTCAGTTTCACCATTGGACCTACGCAGCACAAGGAATGGTTTATTGCAGCATTACTACCACATATCAGAATTCCACTCATGCAACAGAAGGTTGCTGACCAGCAAGAAGCTCTGGAAATCGCAATGAAGCTGGAGACCGCCCTTGTCGAAGATGATTCTGGTATTGCTCAAATCCAAGCGCAGTTAGCGGCGATGGCCTTGGAGCTTCGCGATATGAAGAAAGCTAAAACCAGTCGAGAGGAGGTTTGGTGTACGCAATGTCGGACAGAAGGTCACGATAGGGACCAGTGTCCTATGGTCAGAACTTACCTGAATACGGGTGTGCCAAACCAATTCAACCCCGGTGTTCTATATTGTGAGATCTGTCGGAACCCCACTACAACCTGTCGGTATTGCCGCGCAGTAGATCATGTGATTGGTCAGTGCCCCCAGCTGATAGCTAAGATTCAGGAAAACAACAATGGCCCTACCCAGAATATTCAGTTGATTTCCGTTGAGCAGAGACCTACCGCAGCCATCAATGTTGTCACCCGGAGTGGAGCTACGACGCACATACAGAATACACAGAAACAGCCTGCCGAGGTGTGTGTTCGTAAGGCCTCCGAGAAAGTCCCAGCAATTGATACTGCGAGAGACCAAGAGCCAGTCAAGGAGGCTCAGTGCGATATTGTTGACCCTAGCACCGCAGTAGTACCTGCGCAGCACCCTCAGCAGGATTCGCAGCCGCAATATGCTTCGACGGATAAAGTAAGTACACTCTCCTCCTTTCTACAGAGTTGTATGAAACTCTTGAGGAATCATAATGCTTTAAAGGAGTTGCAAAAAGTTCTTGCTTTCATAGACCCTCAGAGAAGAGTTGATCAGGAGAAAACTGTTAATCGTGTCCGAAGAACTGGTAGGGAAATGAGATTGAATGTTCAGATAGGGGAGTATGATATGACTGATGTCATTTTGGATCTAGGATCAGAAGTTAATGTTCTCACCAAGCAAACCTGGGAACAAATGGGAAAACCTGCCCTAGCCTGGTCCCCTATACAATTGAGGTTAGCTAATCAGCAAAGGATTGTGCCCCTAGGGAGACTCCTTAGTGTTCCAATAGATATTGATGGGGTCAGTACTCTGGCGGATTTTGAAGTTATTGAGATCATTGATGACAGCAATCCTTATCCAGCTCTGTTGGGAATCGAGTGGGCTATGGAAAATGCTGCAATCATCAACCTTAAGAAGAGATAGATGACCTTCGAAGGAAATGGTCTGCGAGTTATCATACCCCTAGACCCATCCCAAGGAGAAAGATATACAGAACCACTCAGAGACGAAGACCAGAATGTTTTGGAGCACATTATAATATCACAGCACAGGAAGAAGATTATATTGACTCTACTGCCGAAGGTATTATGGATTGGCAGTGTGACAGCTCCTGTATGACGGATTCAGATGATGGTTTAAAGAACTGGCAGAACCGACTGTATGAGCTACATGGCCATAGATGCGCCAAAATTACCAAGTCCCCCAGATGGCTTAGTGCGCAGATGAGAACCTTAACCACTTCTAATGGTTCGACAGACCCGCAGGAGTCCATTGTGCCAGTACCCACGTAGATGCTGGCGACACAGAAAATGGAGAACCAGGATTCAGCACTAGGAGTCACCACAGCTAGAAGATGGACTGCCCATAAGAAGTACCTTTATTGCTGGGAAGCTTGTCAGACATCCTTCCACCTGAGATTTATGGCTCAGCTCCAGAGGACGCGCAGCAGGTTCAATGGGCAGAGTAGGCTGCAGGACCACTTGAAGCATTATTATGGGGCATGGACACCTGTACCTCGAACATACTGGGTACCTAGGGTCAGTCATGCCCAGGCCCGCCCTCGCTGGCCGACAGAAAACGCTACTGGAACGCAGCTCACAGTTTGGTCACAGAACTTGTCTATATATGCCGAAGGTAATTATCCTGACGGAAGTCCTTATCATGACGCAGCTGTGGTACTGGTTGCGCCGCAGCATAAAAGCCGACCGTTGGAACACTCCCGATTTGACGGCGTCGGTACTTTAATTGCCTTAAATGCCTGTCCTACGGGTATCCGCCAAAATTTAGTGCCGTGGGAGCAGAATCTCTGTCAGATTTGGCGCCTTCAATGCACATTTATGACCAAAATGATCGATGGATTGCATAAGAAGACCCCCAGGCATCGGCATTTCACATTATGCAGTTTCACAATTGAACCTATGTCCACCAATCAAGAACTTCAAGACTTATTGAGCGAATTTGAACAGACAGGTCTGAAGAACATTGTCCACCCCCCACCTGCGCCTGCAGCACATGAGGAAACCCTATCAGCACCAATTCCACCAATGCAAACACGGTCTGCTAGGAAACAATTTAAGCCTGAAGTTCGTTCTAAGTGGAACGAAGACCGACATAAGCAATATGGGCAAACATTGCAGGATTCCGGAATGGATCCACATGGTTCAGTAGAAATCCCTAGCGATGGGGAGGAGCATATTGCACCACGACGGCCACCATATGTCCCGCCTCTTCGACTAGGAGTTAAACCTCCTCGGCAGAGCAAGCAGTTCACAATAGGTACTCCTTCATTGCCACCAGGCGTGCAGCTGGTTGGGTCCATGACAGGGAAGATAGACCGGCTTAAGTATTCCGACCATGATACAAGTGACCGTAGCAAGTTTCCACAGTTCACACCAGAAACCTATTTGCACTTTGTCAAGTATGACAGGGCGACGTTGGTAGAAGTTAAACGGTGGGCGGTCAGCTTGGATCACGCTGGTCTGCTGAAGATGCTTGACGTTCCCCACTTTGGTCACGGTCCACAGGTAACCATAGTGGTCAAACAACTGCTGGCGTTAATTCATGATGGCCACTTATGGATAGGAGACAAGAAAATCTCTATCAATGGCGAACTCATTCAAAGGATCACTGGTTTACCCAGAGCAGGGCCTAACCCGACGACCGAATTCCCATCGAAGCATGAGGATACAAAGCTCGCGCAGACCATGAAGGAACGTTTTGGCCTGACAAATGGAAAACGTGGGTATCACACTTCTGCGATTCGGAAAAATCACATCCGCTTTGCAGCAGAGCTCCTCGCCTGCAAAGTCATGCGGAAATGCAGGCCAACTGAAGTACCTGCCCCGGTTATCAGAATTGCTATGAACTGTGCCGAGGGTTACAGCTACAACTGGGCAGACTATGTTGCGAAGGAATTCCTGGAAGATGCTCACGATGCGCAAGAAAAAGGTAGGCCCTTCCATTACTCATGGTTACTTGTCCTTATCGCATTGGTAGGATGGCGAGAACCTCTTGAGGCGCAGTTCCCTGATGCTCCGGAGAACACGACTGGTGCAGCCAGGTACGCATCGCTATGGGTCTCCCAGGACAAAAAACACCAGCAGATGACAAATTATGTGTTTGCTTTCTATATGATGGATATCCAGTTTCAGATGGCAAAAACCCCGCGGCTCAGCCAGACGTTATTCTCCCTCTATCACGGTGCAGTCACCTTCAGTGCCGACATGCATCATACCTTCATCCAGGCTCACGCAGATGAGCAACATCAATGGTTCAAGCTACCATATGTAGTCACTGAGGGTGATATCCGGGCAGTAGTTCAACATTGGCCGGTTGAATGGTTGAAAGATGTAGGAAAGACACCTCACATTCCAGTCCCCATAGTTACCAATGTGGGCGAAGGGCCTAGCAACGCGCAACAGCAAGCCCCCTTGGAAGACAGCGACGAACAGACTGAGTCGGAGCAGAATGATAGCAACCAGGGTGGAGGAGAGGAAACCGAAGAAGACGAAGGACAGGACTCGATCAAAACTACTCCAGACCTTAATAGGCAGGATAAGCGCAAGATATCAGAAGTAGAGGAAGTGAACAAACCACAGCCCCGAAAGAAAGCGAAGGCGTCGAAGGATAAGAACATCGACGACACTACCGGCCTGACAAGTGAGGAGCTTGATGAGGCTTTGTCAAAGTCCACCGAAGTTCTTACCAAGAAATGGTCCGAGTTTGCGGCGGCACACTTGCATGCCATCACTGGTGTCGCACAACACATATCGGAGCTGAAGGCTTTAGTAGCACCATCGACGACCGACACTGATGGCAGCAGTACCCCGGTAAATGCGTAGCCTGACCTAAGGCAATGGCCAGCTCGAAAACACAAGGGCCAAATATCAGCTGCTGCCCTTATCACAACCGATGTAGCATCTCGCGCACAAATGACCATGACAGTCGGAATTGATTACACCAAAATGTCCATGGTAGAACTATATCTCTGCCAGTCCGCTATCGCAAAGGAAATTCAGGCCCGAGACCATTATTCCCAAACCCAGTTGGATGACACCAGGAAGCAGAAGGACGACCTCGCAGCGCAACTGGAAGCAGCAGAGCAGTGAAAGAGGGATGCAGAACGTAAATGGATTACATTGGTTCGAGTGTTGGATGAAGCATGTCGAAGTCTCCCCGACTTCGACGTGCAGTTGGTGGAAGAACCAGAGCAAAGACTGGCTAGGTTGAAAGACTATGCGCAGCAGTCCAGCAGTGAAATTGATAAGCTCAAAGTAGAGCATGAGACTCAGATCGCGGAGCTTCAACTTCGCATCCGCCCAGAAAGTCCACCTGAGGTCAAAGACCAACGCCGCGCAGACATTCAAGCATCCGTAGCAAAAATTTCAGATATTGTGGGCAGCGCATCAAAGCTGTTAGAAGACAGTGTGGAGATTTGGACTACCCTGCAGGAACATCCAAGAGTTGGGCAATTGCAAGAAACCATTTGACAGAAACAAGCAGAATTGGATGTAGTAAAAGTAGCAATTAAGACGCTACCACCCATGGAGAAAATGATCAAGGTAAAGCGCAGCAACGAACTCCAGTAGGAAATTGAATTATGCAGAGCAAACGCAGCCGACGTGGAAAATGCTATGCAACCACTTATTAGTGAAGCATTTGAATTAAGCACTGCTGCGGATGCCCAACTTAAAGTCCTGAAGGAATATGCCGCATTTGCACAGCAAAGGACTACTGAAACATCAGCCGAGGTACTGCAGGAGTTGGTGGAAAAGGAACAGGCCGCTGACAGTATCATCCATGATCTCAACAAGCAGTATGCTACCCTTGCTGATAAAGTTCGTCTGCCAGAAGAGCCGCAGAGTGTCCCGGGACGGGACACTGGTGAGTCTTAGGGGCCTGTTGGGGCGCGCACCCTAACAGTCCTTAAGGAAGGAATCTTTGCGAGCTAATGGAGTTTGTAAGCGGAGTTATGACTCAAATTAGTCTTAGGGGTGTCGGGGCTAAGTCAAAACCCCCTATTTGTAATTAACCCATGGTTTAGGATCAAGGTTTAGGGTTCGCGGTGCCCATGGTTTAAGTCCATGGTTTTGTAATAGTGCGATATATAAATAGGCACTTTTGTAAATAAGAAAGGTTAGGTTTTGCATGTAAAGGAAATTAAGGCGAAGCTAAGGCTATTTTGTAAGGAAAGGTTAAGTCCCAGCTGTGTGCGTGGACGACCTCTGCAGCTGTGTGCGCAGAGGGTTTTTGTAAGAGATCAAGGGAAATCTATAGCTGTGTGTGCAGAGGCCTGCTGCTGTGTGCGCGGCTTAAGAGACTTGAAGAGATCTGCAGCTGAGTGCGCAGATCAGAACTGTGATTTTGAAGAAAGTTGAAATAAAACATAGTTTTGTGGACGTAACCCCTACACTGGGGGTGAACCACGTTATATCTGGTGTTGTGGTTATTGTGCTATTTCTATTTCTGTTTGTCTTTTATGCATTAATAACTGTATAAATCTGATAATTAAGATCACTGCTAATAAATAGCTTCGCTGTGAATTCCCAGTAACGGGTTAAGCAATTCACTGTTTGTTTATTTATCTGCGAATTTCTTTATATATATGAATGTCGGAGCTCTGTGGTTATTTCTTATAGTTGTTAGAGGCTAAGGTACAGTAATATCCCTCTCTGCTTGCAGAAACCTGATTCTGCGGCACCCCATAGCTATTTCGGGTGAGACTGCAACCTGTTCGCAGGTTGTTGCCGAAAGGGCCAACACTGTGGGTCTTTTGTTGGTGCGAAGCAAAAGGATTAAACCCGGGTCTGCCCTATTGCCCAACATCAATCAATCACAAGAGACAATGAACACAAAGATTTTCCTCAGGGAAACCATAAAAGAGAAAACCTTGCAACTTCCTCAGAGATAGAATCAACACCAAAAGTAAAACCCAAAGATATAAAGATGATCTCCCGATAGCAGTAGTCTCTCTCTCTCGTCCCAACTTCTTCTCTCTCTCTCTCTCTCTCTCAGTTATGTGCTACAACTGAGTGTGAGTGAATGTGTGTTAAATAGAGAGGCCCACTCTCTATTTATACTAATTCCCGACTTGACAATAACTCACTAGGGCCGACTTCTCTAGGAGAGTCTAATAACCTTAGGGCCCCACAACTGCAGGGACTTTAACCCTTGATTAATAAGGAGGGTTACCCTTTATGACTTTACATAACTTGTTTACTTTATTGAATCTCTTGATAGGAACATCGGGGTATGACATGACTCAATTACATTACAGATACTTCATGATAGGAACATAGGGGTACAATACATAAGATATACAAGTGAATACATTCTGAAGTTACAAATACATCAACACCATCTTCATTGTAAATGTTTTGATAATGAGCTTCTGCTATCGCTTAGAGTTGGTCTAAACCTTTATAGACCGTTCTCTATGGAGAGGTTAATTATGAGATATGGTTTCGAGATAGACATGCTCTGTATTGCCGGTGGAAGAATGAAGTGTTTCGGTCTCCAGCTTCGAGACTTAAGCCTCCAATGCTCTTTTTCATGTCGAAAGGAATTTATTTGGGCGACTTTGTTCCTTTTCTATTTCTCATATGGTGATCTCTTTGCTTGCCATTTCCATTTGCAGACCTGCTAAAAACTGAACAATTTCTCTTTGATCAGTAGAGGGAGGATTGTTGTGCTTTTAATCCAACATTTCATGTCACGTCCCCACCCTTCTACTAGAGAAAGGACACGACTAAGCTGCTATCAATTTGGGCAATCTAAGCCCCATGAACGTAGTATAAAAATGCATTGAACTTAAAAACATACACAGATGCATAAATCATTAACATACAGGGGAAGAAAAACACATTCCATTCAATCATTCAACATGTTCATATTATTTCATAAACAATTACAATTGCAGAGTTAAATACAAGAATACTTATCTTGAGAAGAAGCTTCCGGCAACTAGCTATGTTGTTGCAACGTTCCACCCAACCATAGGCTAGTGTGCTCCTTACTCTCTTAGCATCACTGCCACCCCGAGCTGGGCATGATTTCCACAAGGAACTAGGGGACACAAACTTACACACACAAGGCCAAACACCCATAGTCAAGCCAATAGGCACATCCAAACATAGTCATCCCACTAACATATGGATTCTTGGACTTACTCAGCTAAGCCGACATAGGGATGCACTACACAATAAAATGCAAGTTTTGGGTATGAACCAAAAATGTCATGGGAACCCAAAATCAAAATGACAAAAGGGGAAAACAACCCAAGTGACCCAAATCATTCTAGAAAACGTTGGATGGCCTTCCAAAGGAAAAAAACGACCTTTGTTCACACCCAAATCATGGGTCTACCTCCCTGGCCGCATAACATAACCAAAAAACGGGTTTACAACCCAAAACAAATGGGTAAAATGGGGAAGAATGACCCAGGATGAACAATTCATTTCAAAAACGTTCTATGGGTTTCACATGGGCAAAAGTAGTCCCTTCTATTCCCCAACTCGTGGATCTATTCTCCCACTGATTGTGTAACTCCAAAAACGAAATTTCCCAACCATATGGAGGAGGAAACAACAGAAAATTGCCCAGGAGATATCCCATCCACTGAACATTTAGCAAAGCAACTTCCTAGCCACAGGGAAGACAAAGGAAATTGCGGCAACGTGAGGAAAAATGCCCTAGAGCTCCAGAAAATGCATGAGGAAGAGAGAACGTGAATGAATGATGGAATGGGCAGGTGTTTTTGGGTTTTTACTTGCCCAAGAAGTCAAAACACGTTTTCCAAAATCTGATGGCTTCTCCAATTCAAATTTTTGGATTGCCATACTCTTCCCATCCCAAGCATTAACTAACTCAACCACTTTTGGATGACTGGGCACAAAAGACAAATTAGGTAGTTTACCACTTTATGGGTTTGAATATTCCCCCCCTATTCCTTGTGAAATCATGCCCCCATCTCTTTAATGTTGCATTGACATAGCTAGTTGTGGGTATTTTATTAATTGCATATTTACATGATGCCCAAATTATATGGTGCCATTGGCTAGAACGATAACCATCGTCATCGATTTTAATTGCCGAAACGTTAACACTAAATCCGTGGTGGGGCCTTTGCCTTAAGCCCACACCATGATTTATGAACGCTCATTACATCATATATAATTTAATGCAATTTGGGTCAAAACCGAGGTATTACATTTCAAAGCGAGTTTTGTTGACTTGAGTTTACGCTCCCACATAAAGCTAAGTGACCTTGTAATACGAGTGGACCAGGCCGTTTGCACAACTTCCATGAACCCATATTTCTCTGTCCCAAGAGGGTTGTGTCGAAACGGCAGTGGACCCAATTTTTCTTCTTCTTCCAGGAGTAAAATAATGGGCTTTTGATTGGAGGTCAACTTTGGAAGGATTTTGAAGGAAACTAACGTCTTTTCCAGCAAGAGCGAGCCTTGAACTAGGAACCAGTCCAGGCGTGCTGAGATATGATCAGCCCCAACTCTGTTATTTGTCCGTGTGTAAAGGCCTTTCGATGGTTTGAAGTCAAGGAGATCCCATCAATGGACTAACTCCTCCACAAAGGAGATCATTTGGCCCCTTCCATAGTTGCCTCCTCTTTTTTCTTTCAGGTCAAAAATTATGTTAAAGTCTCAAGCTAAAATGATGTTCATAGGGGAGTATATTTCTAAAAAATCTGATAGAGTTCTCCAACAATCTTTCTTCTATGAGAAGAGGACAGGAACATTACTTGAATAATATC
The DNA here is from genome assembly GCA_001517045.1 of Pseudotsuga menziesii. Taxonomy (NCBI): domain Eukaryota; kingdom Viridiplantae; phylum Streptophyta; class Pinopsida; order Pinales; family Pinaceae; genus Pseudotsuga; species Pseudotsuga menziesii. The sequence continues at coordinate 28,780 of LPNX010074981.1, read as the reverse complement.
GGAGCTCGGTGAAGATCCAGTGTTGAGTCTCAAAGGAGTTTTCTAAATGAAACTTGTCCTCCGACCATAGGGTTGCAAGTTCGCCAAAGGAGCCCCTTGCGCTAATGGCCTTCCCTGTATTCTTCTTACATTTCAGTTTGCTGATTTCAAGAAGGGTATCCCCTTCAATTTTTGTTTCTTGGAGCATTAGGATCTCGGGGGATTCAACTTTCAATAGGTCTTTGACTGCTTCAACTTTCAATGGATTCCCCAAGCCTCTACAATTCCAAGAAACTAAGCGCATTATTTAATGGGGATGGAGTTAGAACCGCCCTTGGGGGGCCTGGTTATGGTATTTCTCTCGATGGACATCTCAATAGTGGCTTGACTTCCTTGCATTTTTTCTCTCTCTGCTTCCTCTTCTCTAGTTTCTTTTTTGGATTTCCTCCCTATTCTTTTTGAAGGCCTCTCGAAAGTCTCATCCTTAGAGGAGCTAGAGTTTTCTGGTGGCTTCTTTTTTGTCATATCTGTGTAGGAAGGAGGATAGGAGAACAAGGATGGCCTGCCTCTACGTTGTCTTTCTCCCCTACTGGGGAAGGTTTTGCTGCTCGATATCCTCGTTTGTTTGCTCAGATATTTCTGGAGGGGTGCTAAGAATTTCAAATGGGTTTTTAGAAGCATCTGCCAAAAGAGGGGCTGAGCTCCCTTCCCCTTGGGTCGGCCTTGATCATGAGGGAGTGTTAGTCCCCATTGTTGTCCCTTTTCCTTTGGTTCTGTTGTTTTGTTTTGACAGAGCTGCCTTTTGAACCTGTGTCCATTGTTCTCCTTTCGATTTCTCCCCGTGTTCCTCAGCTTTCTTTTTGCAATGCCTTACACAATGCCCATAGCCGTGGAAATGTCTGCATTTAAACATGAGCTGTTCGTAATCCAATTGTTGGATGTGAGATCAGTGTGCGACTGTGAGTTTCATAGCCTCCGGTAAGCCAACTTCCAGATCGTCTTCGACGCATATTCTTGCACATGGGTATTGATTATTTCTCTCAGCTCGATCAATATATTTCCCGAAGGTGTTGTCGATGGATTCTAATGACTTCAGGTTCCAATAATGCAAAGGTAGATGGGGAAGGCACACCCAAACTGGTACAGCCGAAGACACATCTTGTGTCGATCAGGTGTCCATTTATTTAAATACAGGCTCTGGGGGCCCATAAAATACATACCATTCCTGAAGATAAGACTTCTATCTTCAACACTGTCTAAGACAAAAACAAAGAAACCCTTGCCAACAAGATGACTTTTGATGCCTTCTAAAACTAGAGGACTCTAGTTCCTCTAGACCACGCTTCCACGACTTTGGGGGAGGGCCATAAGCATGTGAACTGCCCAATAAGCCCTCTTTCTTCTAGATTCAATGCAGAATGGCAAGATTCCTCTATAAGGAGAGCAATCGTAGGTATACTGTCTAGTTTCCTGACGAATCTCTGCTGGGAATTAGAAACATGTCTTTTACTACTGGCCGCCACCAGCTTCCAGAATGCCAAGATCTTAGATGGTGGAGGAGGAAGGACCTCGAGACCCCCTCTCGGAGCCATGGTGAACCAAGGCACACCTGAGCACATGCATGCAAACTTGCCCTGTCACGTTGTCGCTCACGAGGATGCTGCGTTGATGGTTACGCTGCGTGTACAGAGCTCACATTTTTTTTATGTGGGAACAACAACCTCCCAAGAGTATATCCAACAACTTGCAAACCAAATATACCAATAACTTGTGACTTAGCAGGGGTCGAGACGTCCTGAATCCCACCGAGGTGAGCCTCTATCCCAAGGTCGCCTACCCTTCTAGCCTTGTCACAATGTGCAACCCTACCACCCATTGGTTTTGAACATATGACCTCCAAAGAAATAACACATGTTCTTAACCATTAGGCCCACTCATGTGCTCATTTACAGATACTATTTTAATTAATGATATCGTTTTTTCTTTATAAAAAATAAAAAATAAAAATCTATTAACAGTGTTTATTAAGTAAAATATTAAAAATAAAAGAAAGTAATTGAAAAAAAAAATGTCCGCTTTGTCTAAAAAGGTTTGAACAACAATATACACAAGGATTCCAAAAGAAATGATATATACACAAGGGATCATTGAGAGGAAATATATACACAAGCACAAGCGATCATTGAAAGGAAATATACACACAAGCACACGGGATCATTGACAGGAAATACATACATAAGGGTTTGGGCTTCTTCTGCTTTTGTAAACAGGAAAGCCCAGAGAAAATAACCATTTTCATATTCAGCCGCCATGGGCACGCCAGAGACCTCGCGGGAGCCATGCCCAGACCGTATTCTGGACGATGTTGGAGGAGCCTTCGGCATGGGGGCGGTGGGAGGATCAGTCTTCCATTTGATTAAAGGAATTTACAATTCCCCTAAGGGTGAACGGATTCTCGGCGGCACGCAGGCCGTGAGGCTGAACGCTCCCCGCATCGGTGGAAGTTTCGCAGTGTGGGGCGGTCTTTTCTCGGCTTTCGATTGCTCGATGGTGTACGTCAGGCAAAAAGAGGACCCCTGGAATTCTATAATCGCTGGAGCTGCAACTGGAGGGTTTCTCCAGATGCGGCAGGGGCCCAGGGCGGCTACCAGGTCGGCTCTATTTGGCGGCGTTTTGCTTGCTTTGATAGAGGGTGCGGGGATCATGCTGAATAGGGTTTTGAGTGCACAACAGCAGTTTCCGCCAATGGTTGAAGATGTGCCTAATATGCAGGGTCCTGTTCCAGGGTTTCCAGGCTATGGACCTATTCCTGCCAATATGGGGGGTCCTGGGGCTGAGCCGGCTCAAGGCCCCGGGCAGAGTAGTTCTTGGTTTGGAGGATTAAAAGGGCTTTTTGAGGATAAGAAGGAAGAATCGCAGCATAGCAGTGGTGGTGGTAAGGCTGAGGTTTTGGAGAGTTTTGATCAGCCTAGCACTCCGGTGCCCACTTTTGAGTTCAAGTGATTTGGGGCACTTTCGTCTTTGTCAGCTTCAGCTACCAGGTATGGGCCTGAAATTCATCCCTTTTAAAACTTCTGAATCAATTGAATTCTTTCCTTGTATACGTATTTTCTGCAACAAGCATGCCACAATGGGCTGCACTGCAAAGAATAGAGTTACAGTTCTAATTTCCGAGGTGCCATGTCTGAGGGTTATCTCTCCGCATGGATTCATCTGTCCCGTCTAATAAAGATAATTGGTGCAGAAGAGCTTTTCTCTGTTTTAGAATATATGCGACGATATTTTATAGAGTACAGGTTTAGGTTCTATTTGGATGCAAAAGTGGCTGTATTGGGTATGGGTTCCGAGTCCAAAATAGTACTTCTTGGTATCAAAACATCGAGAACCGTGTCTAAGACTACTGAGTTTTGTTTTTTGCAGACATCTTCATGTTAGTACCGGCATGTTCTCAGGATTAACTAGGGTTTGGCTTTTTTTCTAAAGGGCTGATACGTCACTTTGTCTTTGCACGCCCTAGAAGTTTCTTATAATCACAGAACTTGACTGTCAATGATTGATGCTTGTAGTTTGCGTACCTTAAACATTTTTGCCCTAAACTAGTGCTTCTGGTTCGTGTGCCCTACAAAATCAACTTGAACATTAACATAGTTCGTCCACCTCTGGCATCTCCAAACTGCATGGCATGTATTATGGGTTCTCACATCTGGTGCAAATGGCGTACAATGTTTGCAAAACTTGCTTTATTTCTACAGCACAACGATCTGTGAAACAGACGTCTTTGTATTTTTTCTTCTTCAATGGTGGCATCCTGCCCACTTTCATCTGGCATCTTTGTTCTTCTTTTAACTTGTTCATGGTTTTCCCACCCATGTCACGTTTGCTTGCCGTTCACTTGACATCGGCAAAACTACCTGATGTGGCAAAACTACCTGATGAAGGCTAGTTCTTGCCTTACCCTGGTCTTCCTTTGATTTTAAATGTCTACATGTCTTTGATGCCTTTGACCATGCTTTTGTCTGGTTTCGATATCTGTCTACCAGGCTCTTGGCTGTCAACTTCTGTTGCCGATGCCCTTGATGTTTTTGATCTTCTGGATGTTCATGTATTTTGCTTCTCCACAATTTGTCTTTCCAGATTTTCACTCAGGGCTACAATCAAAATATAAATAATATGAATTTGACCTTGAACTTACCACTTTATATTTACTGCACATACCGTGAGCTTGTTTTAAACACTGGACTTGTCTTCATCTTCTTCCTCTATGCCTGCTGACGATTGTTCATGCCCAAAAACAATGCCGTTATTCATGCTAAACATTTACAAGAGGAGAGGAATGAAAGGTAAAATCCAATGTTTGTTCAATGTTATTATTATTTATCATGAATGGTGGTTGTCCTAACTGCAAACTTCTATAAAACTAAAAAAGATTATGGTTATTAATAATAATAACATCATAGTCCTAGGTACAAGATTTACGTTGCCTAGCTGCACTTAATTTATCACTATTAGTTATTTGTCTTAACAACTTATATTTTACTCTATTGCAATTTTAATTACATCTACATGATTATTAACTTATTTCAGTTATATTAATATATTTGTGTTTCATCTATCATCTTGTTTCAAACATTTATGGATGCTTAAAGTTACTCATATCTCCCGCATATAAAATTTCATTGGTTCTTTTCACAGTTTTTAGGTGCAAAATGGAGATTTCAGAGGCTGCCAAATTGATTTAAGATATGTTTCAAGTTTGATGCTGTTGACAGAGGTCATTTTTTCTGATTGAATAATGGATCTTTTGCAGTCAGCTAGATGTGAAGTTCAGCATTTGGAATTATGAATGTTCAAATTTATATCATGCCTACCACGAACAAGTTTTCTATTAAGCTGATTTTCTGTATAGGCTTAGCATTCTATTTTCGTTTACAAATGCAATGTTAGCTTTATGTTGATGGTATAATGGAGGCTTACGTAGATTACTTTTATGCTACATATGTAAATTGAGCTGAAAGTGCTCTAACTTATATATCTGTTAATGGAGCTGCAATACATCACAAGTTCAATCGTTACAAGTTCATTACAAGTTGAATTGTTACAAGTTCATTGCAAGTTCAGAACGGCCTCCTCTCTGTTATTAATATTAGTTAGGATCCAGTCAACTCGGAAAACCTGCCTCCACTCCAAGCAATTTCTTTTTCCTGGAGTCAGCAGTTTATCAGGAGACTTGGTTCTCTGCCTTACTAAAGAGCCTTGCCTAACCAATGCCAGAAGACCTTTCAAATGAGTCAAAGCCACAGATGGAAGCCTTGTAAGTTTTAACACAGCACTTGTTTGCAGCAACTACATCCACAGCAAACTTCCCATGTGGATATAACCTTGAAACTCTGGCAATATAATATGAATAAATGAATCTGTTTCAATGACAGATGGGATATCCAGCTTGAGTGCTTGCATATGGTATGTATCAAAAGGCAACACACAGAAATCTTTAGTATGGCACAAATAAAGAGGGAATTGTTCCAACAAAAAGTAGCCAGATTTGTTTGTACAACGTGTTGTGGGTTGTGAAAAGACAGATTCAAGCTTCCATTGGCATCTCAACCCCTCAAACCCTAGCTAGTGTGATTTAAGCCTCTGCCATTTAGTGTGAATTATTGTGGTCAGGGCCATTGACCAAGCAATGTAATTTATTCCATTTTGGTTGATGGGCTCTTGAGAACTGACAAGATAGAACTAGCCTGTGAGACTGTAATTGAAGCTACCAAAAATGGCTTTACTCCTTTGGCTGCAAATTTGAATGCATTGATCAATGATCTGTGCAAGGCTGTTAGAGTGGGAGCATGGAAGGAAGAATCTAATGAAGATGAAAAAATCTGATTTATTTTTCTATAGCACATTGATTGGGGGCCTCTGCAAGTTGGGTATGGTGGATGAGGCAGTAAATCATTTGATAAAATGATTAGTAAGGGCCTCTCACCCACATATGCTCTGTACTCTTCACTCATCAAAGTTTGCTGCAAATCAAAGAAAGTTGAAGTTGCTGCCCAGATATTGAACCAAATGCTTAGGGAACATGTGGTTCCAAGCCCTGCAAGTTTTATTTATGTCATGCATCATCTTAGGAAGGCAGGAAACAAATTTGAGGCATCAAAAGTTTTGGAGGAAATGATAGAATGTACATGTTAGAGTATACCGTGAATTAATGTCTGCTCTATTTCATGCTGGTGAAGTGGGAAAAACATTACAATTACAAGACTCATTAGGAGAGGCTGTGGAACTGACTTTTGACATATGGTCTGTAAAACAGCTTTGCTCTATAAGGGAAAAGTTGATGAGGAATGCAAGCTTTTAGATGACATAAACCAAAGATATCCAGTACCAGGTATTACATTATGAGAATTTAGAAATGGTCCAGATTTATTATTTATTATTTTTTGAAGGAGATCACTCTTGCAGGAAGGCCCAAACACATTTTCAAGAGCGTTGAGGCTTTAGGGTTCAAGCCTATGCTTTGATACCAGATGTAGTGCCCACCCTATTAAAACTAAGCTGCTAACCTTAGCCACAAATATTCCAGATTAAAATTTGACACGAGTAAATCTTTTGTTTTACAAAAAAGTCTTATATACCACAAGAACAACATCACACATATTACATTCATTTACATTTAAACATGAATCGAGCTACTGGTAATTGAATTAACTGAATGACTAAGAGTATGAAAAAATTCTACTTACAGAAATGTTCAGTAGGCCTGTACCAGCAGCAACAGCGACAATGACGGGCAACAAATTGTGTGGGACAACTCTCCACCCAACCTATCCCTAGTCGAAGATTGAGAGCACTTGAGTTCTCAATTAGTAAAACTATGCTAGACATAATCTCCTTCCCAACACCTCCTCACAACAGTAGGAAAATCCTCTCACTCTCCTTTTCCAACAGCCATGTCTCATGCAACAGACTAACTAGAACAAAAACTCCACTAGCAGCCCAGCAGAAGAGAAGAATACCCATGGAGTCCTCCCCCTCCCTTTATAAGGCTAAAAACCCATTTTCTTTCCCTTATTATTAAATCAAGTTTTATCTTTCATTTTAACATTAAGTATGATCTTGTCACTTAAATTTTTTAATTAAAGCCTTGTTTTCTCTCTCCTTGGACAAAACTCTTGGCGCTTGCAGTCATAGCAATTACAGACATGTTCTCCAAACCAAACTCTAATCTTCAAATACCCTGGAACAGATTACATGCTCTGATTCCATGTAGAAAACTAAGAATGCCAATACACAGGATCGTTTATAGTCTTCTTCCCTGGGATTCAACAACACTAAATGTACTATATGTTGGTGAGGATATAAATTTAGTAACATGGTTTCTACCAAAATGCTCTTTAAAATACTGCAACCCTTTGATTCTTTTATTTGAGCTGATATTTATGCATTTTTGAATACATGGCCATTTATCATTTTTCCAACTATTTTGATGAATGGAATGAGAATAATGTAGGTGACAAAACTGCTATTATGACATTATATGATAGAGCAAGCCTGATAAGCTCATGAAAGTACCTAACTGAGATACATATTTTCAAATTACAGGCACTACTTAATAGAACTGGTTTTGTAAACTGGCATTTTATTTCTGAAAGTTGTGTCTAGTCCTGTTAAGCATCACTGAATATTTTTCCAATAAAACATATTTGCATAAATACTTGTGGCATCCAAGTTCTTTTTACACTGATAGGGGTTTATATTTTAGAATTTTGGGTGGAGTAAGTATGCTTTTCCTAGATTGCAAGTGGATGAGACAAGTGTACTAGTCTCAACTTGTTCATATTCTCATTTGTGTTGACAATTATTATACAAACTAGAGAGGTTGATACCTTGGAATTGAATTCTTGTGACATTATTATGCAAATTAAAGGTAAAATTTGGCCTAATTGTTGGAGTTTGGCAAGTGCAGGAAACAAAATGAGAGGATGCAGCTATCCATGCTATCGACCAGCTATTATAAATTTTTAAGTTGAAGAACAGGATTGATTCGGTCATGTCAAATTGACTTGGTTTGATGGAAGTATCTCGTAATTTGAGTTCCGTGGCTGTTTACTATTAAGAGCTGAAGAAATTTTGTTTATATCCAGAGCTTTTTGGATATATATTATTTATGTGAAAGCTGTAGAAATGGATGTGGCAGGTATGATCTGCTTGATGCAAAGGCATGACCAATAAAATGTTGTTGTAGAAGTGTATTTTTAATGCCAACGTCCTTTTGAATTTTAGGCTAACAGAGGGAACGAAACTCCTTTTTTCTTCTTCTTAAATATGGATTATTTGTTGAGGACTTTTAGATAGGATTATTGATATTACCAATGTTAATTGTAGATTGCTTATTGCTTATGCTAACTATTCAGAAATTGTACCCGGGAACTTACTGTAAGTGCGTTTGTTACAAGCTTTCATACAATTGGCACTGGTCCCTTGTTTCTTTTATTGTTATTGCTAAGTTTTTAAATTTCTTTCCCTCTGAATCCATTATACTGGTCAAAGATACAAGATCACAACTTTGTTACTGAATAATTGTGAAGTTTTCTCACTGGATTGTTTTCGTTGATCAAAAACTTTTTGATTTACATGCATTTAAATGTGTTATTAGCGGGGAGAACTGAATTATAATATCAACAAGATATGTTTACGTATATTATTATTATGAAAAATGCAGGATTTAATTCTTCGAATAATTGTTATCTGTCAATACAGAAAAGTGAGTATTGCCTTGTATGTCTTTATATATATATATATATCACTCCACTGAAATGAACAGTCAAGCTGACAATTAGAGGCCCGATAGAAACTTAAAATTCTTCAAACGGATGTTGGACTTGGGGAATGTATATGTTTTAAACAATTAATCTTAATGGAATCAATGCCAATGCTTTTCAACATACTGGTAGTAACAAAAAGCAAAACTAATAATTTCACATAAAATCCAGTTTATTTTTGTAAAACTTCCATATCAACAGTTGGTCATGAAACTTGAGGAATCCCTTGAAGTTGAGGTCAGATTGATAAGAAGCGTTTTAAACGATGGAGCAAATCGGAGAAATTACTTAAGTTGGATCTACCAACATGCCCAGAATTAGAGCATATGCTCATTTTGGTGAACATTAAGTTCGTTAAGCCGTCTTGGTAGGATGAAGAATTGCTAAAGTTGCTAGGTGACAGATTGGATGTCAAACCCGATCGCGTTGGAAATATTTGATGGTTTAAAAACAATAAATTTCAATTTCAGTGTTGAACACAGCCTATTAATGGAAAATTCTCTTATTCAACTCGTTTACCAATTGCAAACTATAGATCAAAATGCACTAAACTTTGATGTCTTACTAGTACAAACATCAAAGTATTATAGGTCAGCTTCACTAGCTCCTGAACTTTATTCAAGTATAGGTCATAATTGTTTGAGGAAGCTCTAAGTTGTGACTGTTTGATGAAGAACTGCTAAAGTTGCTAGGTATGACAGATTTAAAGTGACCAACCTCCAAGTAAATGCACCACATAAGTTGTCCTGGGGAGGACGATAGGATTTGTTGGGTTATTTAATTTCTATTTCAGTTCAAAGTAACGCTTATTGTATTAAATAATTCATTGAAGGAATTGCTCTCATTCAACGAGTTTAGTATTAAGGACGTATCTGCAGAGGCTAGTCTTAAGATGCATTTGTCAATGATGATATATCGATATTTTCTATGGATTTGCAGAACTACACGAAAATACTTTCGGCCATTTAATATAAAGCAAATTCATCAATTGACCTTGGCCTTTGTCCACTGATCACTACATAGAAATTTTGCTATGATCTGCAAATTTAATCTTTTCGATACAGTCTAAGTCGCTATTTACAATGATGATCGTACATCTCCTTCACTTTTAGGCATAGAATTATACCATTCACTTTTGGCTTGAATTTCTTGGCATTGTGATCGGTTGTCCAAATTGTTCATTTTGGAGTATCTTTTTATCAGCTGCACTAATTGTTATTGTCAGAGCATCTATCACCATCGATCGGTTGTTTGCATCCATTGAGGACCATGGATTGGAGTTAGCTATTTACTCGACCATTTGCACTGGGGCCCATCTGATGCCGTTGGGTGATATCTTACCCTGTTACTCTTTTTTGAGACCAAGAACAATGGATTCCAACGCCTACTTTCACACCAATTGCGCTCTCGAATTCATCCATCCATAAATTTAGCCATGAAAATTCTTGTATTAAGTAATTGTTATTGTCAGAGCATCTATCACCATCGATCGGTTGTTTGCATCCATTGAGGACCATGGATTGGAGTTAGCTATTTACCCGACCATTTGCACTGGGGCCCATTTGATGCCGTCGGGTGATATCTTACTTTGTTACCTTTTCTTGAGACCAAGAACAATGGATTCCAACGCCTACTTTCACACCAACTGTGCTCTCGAATTCATCCATCCATAAATTTAGCCATGAAAATTCTTGTATTTTAAGTGCAAGTTTAAAATTGTAAGTGTTCATTGGAATTTTTATAAAAATTGCAGTGTATGTTTAGAACTGTATAATTTTAGTCAACTCTAAAAAAATAACCGGAAAGATCTAAAACTTGGAAAGTTTTACCAACTTCCTTGTAACAATTAATCAACTCCTTTGTTTGTTTTATGGAACCCAATCCATGTTTAAGCCTTTGATTCTTTGTCAGAACATTGGCGTTATCAAATCCATAACGATTGAATTTCAAATTACAAGTTTTTAGAACACAATTTCAGATTAGGTTTAGATCGGTTCAGTCTGTAGATCCAATTTGATTTGGTAAATTAGTATTCTTCATTATTGCATTATACTGGAGTGTAATAATAGTTTGTTGTAGAATTGATCTGCAACGAAAATGCAAGAAAAGAATCAGAATCTGTTGTTCTTGGTCTCACGTCACATAAAGTTAACGGAGTAATCTATTACCGGGCGGAGTCAAGTGGACCTTGGTGCAAATGGTCAGGTAGATAGCTTACTCTCCACGGATCTATAACCCTTCTTGGACCCGACCCTTCTTGCACCTGAGTGATCATATTTCTTGGACTATTGTACTCTTTTGAACATCCAAACTATCTATTTACAAGACAAACACTACCCTAGCAAGGAAGAGCAAGTAACTTGTTGCACTGAGTAGCGAGGTGCATTACAACCCAACGTGAGATGTTATCATGTAATGTTATGTGACGTGACATTATGAATAAAAAGTAAACAAATGTATTGAGTTGGCTCATGTGTCAAAAAATAAAAAAAATACATGTTGGCTAATCAATTTTTTTTAACAGGAGTGGTTATGTATTATATTAGGTAAACAATGGCAATGCCACTGGCACTAGCACATACACAACAACTAGCTTCATCCATGTGCTTGTCCAAATGACATATCAGTCTTCTTATCCCACATCTAATAGCCTGGCATTCTACGTTAAAACACAAAACCAAAACAAGAAATTTTTCTCTCTTTCTTTCTTTCTTTCAGGTTTTCCAACCAATACATCAACGTAAAGAGGAACTAATCAACAACACAGAAACTTGACACCGTCGAAAAGGTCCTCACATTTGTAGCAGGTCTTCTTCCACTAGCTCGAACCGCCTACCTCCTTCCTCGTATAGTCTTAACACTACACGTTTTTGGTTTCGCTCTCTCTCCAACCATCGAACTCGGCCTTGTTATGTTTCTTCCTAGCCATCCCACTAGCAACCACCACGACTGAGCTTGGATCCATGGCGAGCAGAGCAGACTCTAGCAACCTTTTTTCTTCCTCGCACCAGCAAGTAGATTTGAGTTTAGTTGGGTGCAGAGCCTCCCAAATGGGAAGCAATGATCATTTCCTTCTATGGCCTGCTAAGGCCTTGAGCTCACACGGGATAAAATACCTTCAATCCCTCGTTGTTGGCATGTTAAACTACCAACTTCATCTCTCACTTGTCTTGTAGTCCTTGTAATCCCAATACACTTACCATGTTGCTTGAAATTGAGCCGCCCATCTCTCGTTTTCCCTTGGGTCAAGGAAAATTATGCTAGATAGTCTGTTTAAGATCAAGGTCTCTTTGCCTAGAGGGACAACAAGGTTTGCTTCTTTATCTGCTTCTCCATTTAGTTCCCTTGGGACATGAAAAACTTGGACATAATGAAAGGAGGACAATAGGATCTTAATTTTCTTCAATAGATGTCGAAGATTCATATCCTTGGGGAGTTTGTGGGTAGCTAAGGCATGAATAATCAGTTTGGAGTCTCCAAAGACAAGTAACTCTTATATTAAATCCTAGAACTTGGTGGAGTCCTTGCCAAAGTGCAAGTGCCTCGGCTATATTGTTGGTGTTTGTTTCGAGTCCCCAGGAGTAAGTAAGCTCAATTAATCCATCGGGATTCTTAAGGATCCCTCCCCCTCTTGTCGCCCTTGGATTTCCTTTTGAGGCTCCATCAAATGAAGAGTGTTTGTGAAACAAGTTTTGCCATTGCTGAAAAGGAATGAGGTCCATTCCTATTTCCCATTGTTCCATCTTTGGAGAGAAAGGAGTAGCAGACTTCTGAAAACTTGGGGAAAGACTCATTATCCAATCTTCTTTAGCAGGAGAGAGCGAGTTCTTATTCTTAGGAAGAGGTAGGAAATTGAACCAATCGCCCAACAGAGCTTTTGACCTTTACCGCTACTTGAGCAACACTTGTGTACTGATCTTTGAAAATGCAAGCATTCCTTTCTAACCAAGGTTTCGAAAGGATAAATTTAGGAAGAGTCAACCAACAATTTTCAATTGATTTTTCTTTTGAGAAGAGGGAAGGGGCACAGAGGACTCCAATTACCCAAAAGAGTGCAAATATCCTTGGGGAGCTGAACTTGAGATGACCAGGGGGCTAGAGCTTCCAAACCTCAGAGGCAAACAGATAGTTTAATAGAATATGATCAACGAATTCCTCTTTTGCTTGACAAAAGGGGCATCTCGTGGGGCCTTCCCATCCTTTTCTCTTTAAAGTATCTCTAGTGAGAATGCTGCCGTGAGCAAGAGTCTAGATAAACATGTTAACTTTCGACTATCTTCTGACATTCCAAATTCCTTTGCAAACAACTGGCTTGGGGGGAACTTGAGGGATTGCTTTTAAGTGCTTATACCTCATCGCTGTAGAATAAAGGCCAGAAGCAGACCCCCAACCACGTGAATCTTTTGCGAGGGTTGCAAGAGGGGACTTCACTTGGAGCAAGGAAAGTAGTAAGATCTCTTGATTGCGCAAATGATTTCGATAGTTCAAGATTTTCCAATCTTTCCAAGTTCTAGTCTCATCATTGTTACAGACTGAAATATCCCAGAGGGTGGAGATGTTTTGAGAGTGAAGCCATAATTTTAGATTGAGCATGCCAGGTTTGTTGTCAAGAGGTGGCTCACCTAAGATAGAGTCTTCCCATATACGCATGCTCTTGCCATTTTTAAGGACCCATGTCAGATTGGTTTTGAAGAAACCAAGAGCTTGTTGGCATATTGAGAAGACTGGAGATCCTCTTGAGACCTTTGGTGGTAAGTCCATGCACTTTTTCTTTGTCCCCTGAAAGCCCATCCATAAAGCATGTTTACTCTAGGTTAGCTTCCTTGTTACCAAGTTTTAGAGGATTTTAGCTCCGAGAGCTAGGTTTTGTAGGCTAAGATCACGTATCAGAAGGCCCCCTTCCAAAATAGGTTTGGTAATTTTTCCCCAACTTACCAAGTGGAGTTTGTTTTCACTTTGCTTACCCACCTTTCCATAAAAATCTTATGAGAAGAGATTCAACCTTGGAGATGGAATTTCTTGGAGCCAGAAGGATTGAACCACTTTTCCTGCCAAATTCAAGCACGAGGCACCCCACGAATGAATCAGTTTTTTAGCTTATTGATCAAAGGGAGCCAGTGAACATATTTTGGCAAAGATTCAAAGATGGGGACTCCTAAATATTAGAAGGGTTCCCACTTTGTTTTCCCTCGATTTCAAGAATTCTTGAGATTTCCACCAATTCTTTGGGGGAGTAGTTCCATCCAAAAATTTTACTCTTCATGTTGTTGATTTTGCTACTTGATGCTTCTTTGTAGATATCCATCTCTCTCTTAAACTTCTTGGCGATGTGGATGCTCACTCCTTCGAGCAATAACGTATTATCAACAAACTGAGCATGGCTTATATCTTTAACTTCTTGGACTATTATGAGGCCCATTAAATCTTGTTGGAGATGACAATGTTTCAATTGAAAGCTTAGAACTGAAGGTTGAATTGGAAATAGGAGAGGTGACAAAGGATGCCCTTGTCCAAGCCCCCTGGAGGCTTGGAAAAATCCCGCAGTTTGACCGTTGACCAAGGGGGCTATTCAGGGGGATCCAATACACGCTTTCACCCAATTAACAAAATCGGGGGCAAACCCAAATCATAGCATTACCTAAAACAAAAAGTCATGTCAAACTCTGTCAAAAGCAATAGTTAAATCTAGTTTGATAACCATACTTTTTCATGCCGAAGGATGCTTGAGTGGATAACTTCCTGGACCAATATAATGTTATCTGTGATTTTCCTTCCCTCAATAAAACCACCTTGAATTGCAGGTATAAGTGCAGGAAGGATTCCTTTAATTATGTTAGTTATAACTTTCGTTATGATTTTGTAGTCAATATTGCAGAGTGAGATTGGCTTGAATCTGTCAAAGGAAATTGCTCCTTTCTCTTTAGGGATAAGAGCTAAGTAGGTTGAGTTGATGCCCCAACCTATCTGCTACACTTTTGATATTTCACCACCTTTCTATGAAGATCTTTAATGATAACTAATCAATAGACTTTGAGGAATCTTGCTATAAACCCATCAGGGCTTGGTGCTTTATCGGAGTCCATGTTATTCAGGGCTGTTTTGATTTTTTGCCTAGTGATAGGGTTAGATAGGATCTGATTCGTTTCCTTTCGTACTTTAGAGGGTATCAAGTTTAAGAGATAATGATTGATTTCTGCTTGGGCCGATGAATCCTATGCATATAAACCTTTGAAATGGGTGTGGGTAGCCTACTTGATTCCTTCAAAATTCGCGACTATTTGATCTTGATGTTGAACTTCCTTGATAGAGTTAATTGCTTTTGGGCCTTTGCTTGTTTATAAAAGTAGCTAGTGTTCTTATCCTTGACTTGAAGCCACAAGCTTCTTGATTTTTGCCTCCAAAAGTCTTCTTCCACTCTACATACATGATGGAGGAGGCGTTAGAGAGATGCTTCTTGATCCGAAAGAGTCAGGGTCACAATACTATCTTCTAGTTTTAATTGACGCTGCTCCAACAACTGTTGAGCTTCTAGACGTTGCATGAGAGGGGATTTCATGGCTTTGGCCCAATTCTTTACGACGTTTTTGAACCTTCTTAATTTTTCTTCCTAGACAAAGAAAGGAGATTCAGAGATTGGTTCATTCCAGACTTGAAGAACCAAATTGTGAAATCCTTCTTGTTGGATCCAGGAGGGACTAAACTGAAAAGGCATAGGACCCATATTTTGATTCGTAGTGAACTCAAGAAGGATGGGTTTGTGGTCTGAAACAGTGTGAGGGAGGATCTTAGAAACATTATTGAGACCATATAACATAAAGGAGTTATGGACTAAGAATTTGTCCAGTAGGGCTGCGATGTGTCTAGGCACCAACCTCTTATTAGTCCATGTAAATTTGCCATAGGTGGGATTTATATCTTCCAGGTCACAGTTGAGAATTAGATCCTCTATCCATTCTTGGGTAGGGTCTCCGACTATGGATCCCTCTTTTTTTTCTTCAATGGCTAGGGTAAGTCTTAGACCCCCCCCCAAAAAAATATATTTTCCAGCTAATGAGTATTCAAATAATCTCTGATAAGATCCCAACAATCTCTCTTTTCAGAAAAGAGGACATGAACATGGATATTAAAGAGCCATACTTGAATCCTCGGTTCTTTATGCAAAAGTTGAGTGAAGATCCAATGGGTGCAAGATTTAGAAAGAACTAGATCGAATTTGGAGGAGTCCCAAAGTGTGCCTAATCCTTTAGAGGCTCCTCTAGCACTGCCATAAGATTCTACTCGTTTTTGCCAAATTTTTTTGCTTGCTTGGAGGAAATCAGTTTCCTCTAACTTGGTCTCCTGGATCAGTAGGATTTTGGGATTTGACATACAAATTAATTCTTTCATAGCTTCTTTGATTCTACTTTTGAATCCCCTACAATTCCACGTGACTATCTTCATTATTTACTCATAGGATTGGAGGAGGTTCCTTTGAGAGCCTTGGCTTGTTGTCTAGTAGATATGGCATTTAACATATTTTTGTAGAGTTGGTTGAGAGCCTTGGAGCTTTTCCATGTATGTAGCTCTTTCCCTTCTTTCTTTCTTAGGTTTTCTTCCTCTGGTAGAGTGTTTTGGGGTGGCTTGAGAAGTATCGACTTCTCTTTCCTTTTTCTCTGAGACTTCTTCCTCTGTTTTTGAATCTTGACTTTCAGGAAGTTCCCCAAACTTCGTATAGGTCTACCTTGTCCTCTAGATTTGGTTGCTTCTCAGTGGCCTCCTCAGTAACATTAACTTCTTTTTCTAGGGTTTCCAAAACTGCAAAGCTATTCCCAGTTTTAGTTTGTTCTTTCTGAATCTTCGGGTCCTTACTAGGGTTGTTCACCGAAGGGTTATGATTTTTTCCTTCCCTTATGTTAATTGTTTTGGGATTAGCTTTCGATCTCTTCGCTTGCTGTCACACTTCTCCTATTTCTTTCTCCTGGGCAGGGGAGAATTTTGGACTATTCTTGTGGAAGTCTCCATACTCATGTCAACCTCTGCACTTGAAGGGCAATTGTTCATAGTCTAATTTTTGAAAATGATGCTAAACTTCGACCGTTAACTTAATGGCTTCTAGTAGGCCGAATTCCAGATCTACTTCCACGTAGATTTGAGCACATGAATACTGGTCCTTTGGATCAGCCTTATCGATATAACGTCCTAGTATGCTCCCAATAGCTTGCAGAGACGATGAATTCCAACAATGTATTGGAAGATTGGGAAGATGCACCCAAACCAGAACTGCTTTGGGTACATCCATTGTCGGATCAAAGTCAGGCATCCATCGATTTAGATACATGCCCTGCGACCCCATAAAAAAAGGGCCATTTCTAAAATTCAGATCCATGACCCCCTTTTTGATAAATTCAAAGATGAAGAACCCCCTTCCAACTACATAGCAGGTGATGCTATTGGTGATTAACGACCTCTAGTTTTTCTGAATCCAGTTATCGGTTGTTCTCGTTGAGGGCCAGAGTCCTATGAATTGACCTACAAGGGCCCGGTCTGCTAGAGAAACTTCTATTCGCATGGGATGATCCGACGATAGGGCTATTACTGAAACTTATTCCACTTTCTTGACAAATTTGGGGAGAGATACTGACATCGATTTCTTCCCTTGCGCAGTGATTAAATTCCTGAAGGCTTTGACATTAGCAGAGGGAGGAGGGGAAGGCGGCAGATCCTTGCCTCCAGCAGAGCTCATGTCAGAAACTTGAGAAAAAAATCTTTAGATAACCATAATATTAATTTGACCTATTTGCTTACAGAATATTACTTGTCAGAACAATGTGCATTGCATTTGCACAAATACCGATAGTTGCAACCATGCTGGCTAATAAGTTACCCAAAAATAAAGTAACTAAAAATCTCATGTTCGCTAATAAGTTATCAAAAATTAAAAAAGCAGTTAAAAAATTTCATTTTGACTCGTAATTAAAAAACTTAAAACCAACATAGATCTATCTTAAGCCCAGATCTATAAAGTAAAAAGAGGGATCCAATTTCTTAAGAGATCCAATCTTTGCTTATGAGTTACTTGCTCCTCTTTGCTTTGGGTTATAGGTTGTGTTTGTGTAGTGGATATGGGTAGATTGGATGTTTTAGATAGGACAATGTTTGCTTACCAACATAGATCAATCTTAAACATAGATCTATCAACCATTGGGAGGGATCCAATTTTTGATATGTATTTTTTTTTTACGTATAAAAATTTTAAGATTAAAAAGATTTACAACTTAAGAAATCGGATCTCTTTTAGTTCTTCATAGATCTGTGTTTAAGATTGATCTATGTTGATAAGCAAACATTGTCCTCTCTACCCATCCACTAGACAAACACAACCCATAACCCATAACCCATAGTAAGGAAGAGCAAGTAACTCACAAGTAAATGTTAGTGTTGACCCTGATCAATGAATATCAAGCACCTACTCAACTAGGACTGAAATTTGATCTATCAGCTTGTAAGCCAACTACGCTTTTTTATACTTAAAAGCAAACTTTGGAAGTTTAAATTTTGAAATTTGATATATATATATATATATATATATATATATGTTTATATTTTTTTTTAATAACAAAAACGGTTAAATTTATTAAGAAGAAGGACGTTGGTCTTTTTTAGAAATGCCAATCAACCTATTTACAATATTCAGATGAACAAAAGACATGTGAGAGACTAACGGAGAAGAGGAAATCGCCTAAGAAATACAAATTACAATTGCTAAGAAACACAATTACGGAATAAAGTGGAAATAACTGGCTGCACCATTGATGCTTAGGAACCCTTGCGGAAGAAGGCTGGCATTATTAGCCAGGGCATCAGTAGAAGAGTTTAATTCCCAAAGAATATGGAAGGATTCAACCATATCAAATTCTCTCAGTCTAGCTCGAATTCTCTGCAGTAAAATGTTCAAAGCAGAATTATTGAAACGATCACCAGTGTTTAAAACTTTAATTAGTAGCTATGAGTCACCAAATATTTGGATAGTCTTATAACCATTCTCCTTCGCAATCTGAATTGCCATTAAAATGCTATAACTTTCAGCTTGATTATTTGACAATGAACCTAGTCCCCAACAAAAACTGAACTTGGACAATCTATCCAGGGATAATACCAGACCACCCGCACTAGAGACCTCGGGGTTACCTTTTGAAGCTCCATTGAAGAAAATTGTAGCTGAAGAGGAGTATATCCAAATTTTGTTGAGAGCCTCCATATCTCCACGAAATCTCCAAGACAAGTGTTCGACAAGCTCGATACTTTTCAAACTATTTCCAAATACTGTTGAACAAGTAGACAAATCTGCTGAGGCTAAAAATGGCTGCGTTTTCAATCCATAGGATTCTTCAAACCACCGAATGGAAGAGTTGGCCACGCTCTGGATGTTTGGAGGTTGTTCATTGAAAATACATCAGTTTCTGGATAACCAAAGAGCCCACCACGTATACTTCAGAACCGAGTGCCAGTGTGGATGCAAAACAACACACTTTGACTTTGGTGGACGCAGGGCATGCCACGCTGTGAAAAAATCAGCTGCTAAGGACTAAGGAAGTGCTGATGCTATAGGCTGAAGGAAAGACAAACACTTGATACAGTGTAAGACCAAAATCCAAACCGTTCTGGAGAAAACGCAGTCTGCTAGAAGGTGATCTGCTGTCTCTGCTGCATTTTTACAAAGACAGCATCTGAATGGCCCAAAAAAACCACGACTTGAGAGAGAGTCTCCTATCAATATCTTTCTGTTTAACACAAGCCACGTAAAAAAATTGACCTTCGGCTGACAGAGAGAAAACCACACTGTTTTTTAGATTGCCGGAGGGAATGAAGAGCTAAGAGGAGGAAGAAGAGCATTAAAACCTTTAGCAGTTGAATAAAAACCATCCTGGCCCCAACCCCATCTATCCTTTTGAGAGATGTGGATAGGAGCAAGACCTGAAAGATATATAAGTAGCAAATTTTTTTGAGGAATTAAGCCAATAGGAAGATCTGGAAATGCCCAACCAGTCCAGTTACCAGAACCATCCCAATTGCAGTAACCAGCCAATCGAATGAGTCCTTTGTTTGTTGCCCAAGTCAAAAAATCTGAAAGCAGGAGAATAGTGGAAAGAGGGGGATTACCGGATATTTTGTCCTCCCATAAAGGGATACTTTTCCCATTACCAGGAATTCTGAATCGCTGATGGGTGAAGAATTCAATACTTTTCCTGCAAGAGTTCCAGATTGCAGTGCCCAGGGTAGTGTTGGCAGAAGTAATAGATCTCAGTGGGACACCCTTAATATACTTCATTTGGAAAATTTTACTAACATGGTGGTTTTTATCATCAAAGAGTTGCCAAAGCAACTTACCACTCAAAGGTAGATTAGCGAGGCCAGGGTCCCTAACCCAAATGCCACCAACTGAAAAAGGATGTATAAGGACATCCCATTGAACCAAATGCAACTTATTTTGACAACGTTTCCCACTAGACCAGAGGAAATCATGCAGAATTTTAGAGATCTGAGCTAGGATACTCTTAGGAGCCAACATCAAAGAGGATTGGAAAGTAGGAAAAGCTGACAAAACAACCTTTACCAGGATCAATTTACCAGTCATAGTTAGCCAATGACCACCCCAGGAATTGATTTTGGATTTTAATTTGGCAATAACACCCAACCAAGGGTTAAGGGAAGACCCAAAGGTTAAGGGAAGACCCAAATACGTGATCTTTTCCCACTTGTTGAAACCAGGGAAACCCAAGAATTCTGAAATTCGGAGGATTGTGGATTGATCAATATTCCATTCATAAACAACGCTCTTGCTTTTGTTTATCAATGCACCTGAAATTTGACAGAATTTTTTGAGAACTTCGTCAAAAGCCTTAGCTATCCTCATGGAGGCCCCACTGAGAAGAAGGGAGTCATCAACAAAAAGGGCGTGGTTGATTAGATCCACACCCGTTGCAATTCTAATACCCGGAAGATAACCAGCTCCCTTTTCCACTACCAGTTTTCTACTAAGAGCTTCTGCCATCAAAATATATAAGAAGGGAGATATCGGGCAGCCTTGGTGAAGGCCTCTGGAAGCTTTGAAGAAATCGGAAGTTCTGCCATTGACTAATGGCGCGATCCAAGGCCCATTAGTACATGCTTTGATTAGATTTACAAATTCCAGACTAAACCCAAAGGAGAGTAGGACATCATAGAGAAAGGGGAGTTTAACTCTATCGAAAGCATTCTTCATATCTAGCTTAATTAACATACCTTTCTCCTTCCTTTGAGAGCTTGACTGAAGGGCTTCTTGAACTTGGATGACATTATCCACTAGATGTCTGCCCTTAACAAACCCCCCTTGGAGAGGAGAGATCAGTTTTTCGAGCAAAAGCTTAATCATGTTGGCTAAGAGTTTAGCTAGAATCTTGTAAGAAGCGTTACACAATGAAATCAGACGGAATCTATCAAAGGAAGAAGGATTAACTTCCTTAGAGATGAGAGCTAGAAATGTGGAATTTGTACAGCCACCCACCTTTCCTTTTCTTTGAAAAGCGGACACCATTCGAACTAAATCTGTTTTAATTATGGGCCAACAGACTTTATAGAAGTGGAAAGAGAAGCCATCCGACCTAGGATCCTTGTCTAACTCCATAGCCCAAATAACCTCAACAATTTCCAATTTAGAAAAAGGGTTTCATTAGAACACAATTTTCATCTGGACTTACTAGAGAAGGTATGTTCTCCAAATATTCAACAACAACTTCCTCATTTGACTTACCATCATCCTGACAGAGAAGCTGAAAATGCTTACAAGCTGACTGTTTCAATTGCTCCTGTCCTGAAATAATAATACCATCCTCGGAGGAGATTTCCGAGATATGATCCTTGGAGAGGTGAATCCTGCATTGGAAATGAAAATATGCATTATTCCTATCACCGGACTTCAGCCAAAGACAACGAGATTTAATCCTAAGAATCATCCAAGGGTTAAGGGAAGACCCAAAGGTTAAGGGAAGACCCAAATACGTGATCTTTTCCCACTTGTCGAAACCAGAGAAACCCAAGAATTCTGAAATTCAGAGGATTGTGGATTGATCAACATTCCATCCATAAAAAACGCTCTTGCTTTTGTTTATCAATGCACTTGAAATTTGACAGAATTTTTTGAGAACTTCGTCAAAAGCCTTAGCTATCCTCATGGAGGCCCCACTGAGAAGAAGGGAGTCATCAACAAAAAGGGCGTGGTTGATTAGATCCACACCCGTTGCAATTCTAATACCTGGAAGATAACCAGCTCCCTTTTCCACTACCAGTTTTCTACTAAGAGCTTCTGCCATCAAAATATATAAGAAGGGAGATATCGGGCAGCCTTGGCGAAGGCCTTTGGAAGCTTTGAAGAAATCGGAAGTTCTGCCATTGACTAATGGCGTGATCCAAGGCCCATTAGTACATGCTTTGATTAGATTTACAAATTCCAGACTAAACCCAAAGGAGAGTAGGACATCATAGAGAAAGGGGAGTTTAACTCTATCGAAAGCATTCTTCATATCTAGCTTAATTAACATACATTTCTCCTTCCTTTGAGAGCTTGACTGAAGGGCTTCCTGAACTTGGATGACATTATCCACTAGATGTCTGCCCTTAACAAACCCCCCTTGGAGAGGAGAGATTAGTTTTCCAAGCAAAAGCTTAATCCTGTTGGCTAAGAGTTTAGCTAGAATCTTGTAAGAAGCGTTACACAACGAAATCAAACGGAATCTATCAAAGGAAGAAGGATTAACTTCCTTAGGGATGAGAGCTAGAAATGTGGAATTTGTACAGCCACCCACCTTTCCTTTTCTTTGAAAAGCGGACACCATTCGAACTAAATCTGTTTTAATTATGGGCCAACAGACTTTATAGAAGTGGAAAGAGAAGCCATCCGGCCTAGGATCCTTGTCTGACTCCATAGCCCAAATAACCTCAACAATTTCCAATTTAGAAAAAGGGTTTCATTAGAACACAATTTTCTTCTGGTCTTACTAGAGAAGGTATGTTCTCCAAATATTCAACAACTACTTCCTCATTTGACTTACCATCATCCTGATAGAGAAGCTAAAAATGCTTACAAGCCGACTGTTTTAATTGCTCCTGTCCTGAAATAATAATACCATCCTCGGAGGATATTTTCGAGATATGATCCTTGGAGAGGCGAATCCTGCATTGGCAATGAAAATATGCATTGTTCCTATCACCGGAATTCAGCCAAAGACAACGAGATTTAATCTTAAGAATCATCCAAGGGTTAAGGGAAGACCCAAAGGTTAAAGGAAGACCCAAATACGTGATCTTTCCCCACTTATAAAAACCAGGGAAACCCAAGAATTTTGAAATTTGGAGGATTGTGGATTGATCAACATTCCATCCATAAACAACGCTCTTGCTTTTGTTTATCAATGCACCTGAAATTTGACAGAATTTTTTGAGAACTTCATCAAAAGCCTTAGCTATCCTCATGGAGGCCCCACCGAGAAGAAGGGAGTCATCAACAAAGAGGGCGTGGTTGATTAGATCCACACCCCTTGCAATTCTAATACCTGGAAGATAACCAGCTCCCTTTTCCACTACCAGTTTTCTACTAAGAGCTTCTGCCATCAAAATATATAAGAAGGGAGACATCGGGCATCCTTGGCGAAGGCCTCTGGAAGCTTTGAAGAAATCGGAAGTTCTGCCATTGACTAATGGTGTGATCCAAGGCCCATTAGTACATGCTTTGATTAGATTTACAAATTCCAGACTAAACCCAAAGGAGAGCAGGACATCATAGAGAAAGGGGAGTTTAACTCTATCGAAAGCATTCTTCATATCTAGCTTAATTAACATACCTTTCTCCTTCCTTTGAGAGCTTGACTGAAGGGATTCCTGAACTTGGATGACATTATCCACTAGATGTCTGCCCTTAACAAACCCCCCTTGGAGAGGAGAGATCAGTTTTCCGAGCAAAAGCTTAATCCTGTTGGCTAAGAGTTTAGCTAGAATCTTGTAAGAAGCGTTACACAATGAAATAAGATGAAATCTATCAAAGGAAGAAGGATTAACTTCCTTAGGGATGAGAGCTAGAAATATGGAATTTGTACAGCCACCCACCTTTCCTTTTCTTTGAAAATCGGACACCATTCGAACTAAATCTGTTTTAATTATGGGCCAACAGACTTTATAGAAGTGGAAAGAGAAGCCATCCGGCCTAGGATATTTGTCTAACTCCATAGCCCAAATAACCTCAACAATTTCCAATTTATAAAAAGGGTTTCATTAGAATACAATTTTCTTCTGGACTTACTAGAGAAGGTATGTTCTCCAAATATTCAACAACAACTTCCTCATTTGACTTACCATCATCCTAATAGAGAAGTTGAAAATGCTTACAAGCCGACTGTTTTAATTGCTCTTGTCCTGAAATAATAATACCATCCTCGGAGGAGATTTCTGAGATATGATTCTTGGTGAGGCGAATCCTGCATTGGCAATGAAAATATGCATTATTCCTATCATCGGACTTCAGCCAAAGACAACAAAATTTAATCCTAAGATTTTATTCTTCATTTCTAAAAGAGAGAGAAGCGTTGGACTGAGCCAATTTCTCTAGAGAAAGAAGCAAAGAGGAAATATAATTATCTTCCATACCGAGTTGAAGAGATGCTAATTCAGAAACTATGTCTACCCTGCTAGCCGTAGGAGTGGGGAGAGGAGTCTTGATCCAATTCTTAAGCGCTTTCTTGGTATTCTTCAATTTCTGCTCCCATACAAAACTGGGAGAGCCCACAACATACTTGGACCATGCCTGGGAAACAACATCCATAAACCTAGCTCTCTCTAACCAGAGTGGGCTGAATCTGAATGGGATAGGCCCTAATTCCTCTTCCTTTTCAAACAACAAACTGACTGGGTGATGGTCTGAAGATAACTTGGGCAAATTTTTTGTAGATATGATGAACCTTTCGTCAATTAAAGAACTGTGAACAAGGAACCGGTCAAGTCTGGCCGAAATACTAGCAGCGCCCACCCTATTATTTGACCACGTAAAATGACCCAGCTTGGGCTTCAGATCTATAAAACTCCAAGCTTGAATCAATTCCTTGACCGAATCGAGCATAAAATCCTTGCCGCTCAGACCACCTTTTTTTCATTTGGAGAAAATGTGATATTTAAATCACTAGCTATTACTATATTGTTTGGAGAGGAAGAATTAAGAAACTCAGATAGCGAACTCCAAAAAACCTGTTTTTCAACATAATTAATAGGCACGTAAAGGTTAAAAAGGGAAACGAAGAGCTTACTGGCAGAGTGAAGGAACTCTGTAAAAATCCGGTGCTGAGTGGCATGAAAATTTAACAATTGAACATTCTCAGCACTCCATAAAATGGCTAATCCTCGACATGTGCCTCTAGCATTGACCGCTTTGCCCGAGGTGAATCTCCATTTATTTTTGCTAAGGAGAAGAAGAGCTTCCTCCTCGATTTTGGTCTCTTGGAGCAAGAGGATTTCTGAAGGGACCATTGTCAATAAATCTTTGACTGCTTGAACTTTGGATGGGTTCCCCAATCCTCTGCGGTTCCATGAGACAAACTGCATTACTTACCTTGATTCGAGGGAGTTGCTACTCCCTTTAACGGGATGGTTCGCTTATGCCACCCATAGGAAATTTCTATGGTGGATTGATTTCCTTGCATTTTTAATCTTTCTGCCTCTTCTTCACGGATTTCCTTCTTGGATTTTCTACCAGTCTTTTTGGAGAACTCAACTGATTCTTCATCTGAAGAACGAGGGATGACAGTCAATTTTTTACGAGCTATATCAACATAAGAAGGTGGAGAGCTATCCCCAAGAGGGACATCTACAACCTTGGAAGAATTTGAGAGAGGAGGATCAACAACTACGCCTTCAGATTCCAACACGAGCCCATCAATTTGCTGTAATTTTCCTTCTTCAAGAACTTCGGGAGGACTCAGAACTGTGAACTGATTATGACCAATGGAGGTTTCCACAACCTGAGAAGGGATTTCCCCAATAGTAGAGACCCTAGACCCAAATTTTTCCTTACCCTTCTTTCTAGGTCCTTGAGAGGTTCCTGTTTTATGAACTTGAGTCCACTAGGCATCTTTCTCTTGATCAATTTCAATTTCTGACTTTTTCTTACAGTTGTGGGCAAAATGATCGTACTCATGACATAATCTACACTTAAAAGGGATTTGTTCATTATCCAATTCCTGAACATGAGACCACTCAGCGGCAGTTAAATTAATAGCCTTCGGCATTCCAATATCCAAATCCACCTCTACACAAATCCTTGCACAGGAAAATTGGTCTTTCCGATTTGCCTTATCTATGTATTTACCAAGTGTGTTCCCTATTGCTTCTAGAGAGTCAGAATTCCAATAGTGTAAGGGAATGTGAGGGAGTCTAACTCAAACCGGAACTGCGGATGGAACATCTAGAGAGGGGTCAAAATCGGGGGTCCATTTATTCAAATAGAGCCCTTGAGGGCCCATGCAGTAAGGACCATTTCAGAAGATAAGATCCTGGTCCTCAGGAGAGTCAAAGACGAAAACATAATAGCCACATCCAACAAAGTGATTACAGATACCTTCAGTGACTAGAGGACACCAATTTCTCTGCACCTAGCCATCAATGGACTTTGGAGAAGGCCAAAGGCCAGTGAATTGACCGATTAACCCTCGTTCTGCAAGATGTAAGGCTGACCGACAGGTCCAGTCCGCAGGCAATTCAACAGACAGGATATCCACTTTCTTCACAAACTTCTGAGTAGGGCCCCCAGTCCTTTTACCACTAGTAGCTATCAATTTCTTGAAAGCCACTAAGTCTGGAGGAAGAGGAAGGCCCAGGATCCATCAAAATCAGAGATCAAGAAGGCCTCACACCCCAACCAGCAAAAAAGACACCAAAGCCTTACTGCAGCGAAACAATCGACAACCAATAGGCTAGCCAGAGAAGCACTGAATGAGGAAACCATGCCCTCTACAAGGCACAGTTCACCAAGAATCCCACGCAAGAGAGAGTCTGACACAATAGACAGACCAAGAAGAAATTCTTGGAACCAGAGGATCTGTCAAGGAAGGAATCTCCTCTTCAGAAACTAAACCAGGACCAGGACTCCCTCTCTGACACGAGGCCAACGTAGGAGAGCAGCACTAGACAACTAAGACACTTCCTGCAAAGAGCAAGGCAATGCCGATCCAGAGGGAGGATCCACTGACAAGAAATATTTGAAAATGATAGAGTCAAAAATCTCATGCTGAATCTACATCAGCCCTGCAAAAAACCTCTTGATCACGCTCCCATTCAGAGACAAATGAACACAAGATGACAACAATTCTTGATAAGAAAACTCTAGAGAGCTTCCAAGAAGAACGACACCAGGCTTCTGCAGAGAGGAAAAAATGGAGAGAACCCCAAGAAAAGCTCAATCAAGATCAAATTCCAGAGGTAAAATGGATCCACGCTCGAGAACCACCAGGAACATGACCCTGCAAGCAAGATGCCATTGGGATCCTCCACCAAAATCAGCAAAGATATCTTGCAGATGATCAAGGAAATCCTAGAAAAAGGCCAAGCCGAGCCGAGAGCTAAAAGAGCCTACAAAAACGACCACCACAAAAAAACATCCAGATCGAACCATAGAAAATTTTTAAATCTTCTTGGAGCGCCAAAACTCTCAATTCTCTTTTCGAAATATACAATTTTAAGAAATCCAAAAGGAATCCATTTTTCCGAAATTTGAGAGCCGACATGATAAATATATAAAGATTTTCCTGAGTTCATTATTTATAAGGAAACATGGCCCTATATTCCAATGAGAAACATCCCTTCTCCTGAAGATGGACTCAGCTAAAGAGTCCGAAACGTGTGTCAAGAATGACAACACCAAAAACACAGACTTCCGTTTTCAAAATAGATTCTTCTTGCGAAATTCTAAATGAAAGCATTCACTCCCTGCATGGAAGGGACTCGCTACAAGCAATCAAACTTCTGGAAAAGAAACACATCACACTAACTCGCGGAATAGAGAGGCTATCATTCCTAAAGAGATGTAGAACACGTTGCGTTATACCTAATTTCGTTAAGATCAAACACAATCTCAAAAATAGATACAATGTTATATTCTCACACGCAAGCATGGATTTAATTAAAAAAGAAATAAGGCAGGTGAGAAAACAGCTGTATAGGTTAAGGGAATGCGTTGACCTCCATTTGAAACTCGCTGGAATTGTATCGAGTGACTTGTGGATGCGATTCATAGCGTGCCTATCAGCTAGGGTTGATAAAACACATAAAGAAATGAGAGTTAAACATGATAAGAAATATGATGAACTAGCCATAAGACAAATGAGAACAGAAGGCAATAGCGATCCATAGAAGAACGAGGGTAATCGGAGCTTAGAAGAAAAAACGTGGTTAATTTATCAAGTACAAACTTGAATGGTGATGAATGCATCATCCTAAAGAAGGGTCTAAACTTTGCAGTAGCGCCCAGAAAAATTCCATTGGAAGAAATCATCTGTGCTATTGAAGACGCAGTCACAACACTGCCAGAGAATGAAGCTAATGAGGTGAGACAAGACTGTGCAGTCATACTAAGAAGAGCAACACCTCCAAAACATAACATAAACAAGAATGAAGCTGCGGCCTTGAAAAATATGAAAACAAACAATAAAATAATGATAATGAAGGCAGACAAAGGGAATGCGACGGTGGTAATGGACACTCATGATTGCCTTTCCAAAATGGAAGAACATCTGACTAAGGGAGTGTTGTCACCCGAAACTGGCACGCGGGTGCCGAAAGCCCAAACCGCGGGCGCGACGGCCCGGCGACAACCTCTCTCGAGAGAGGCAAATGTCACCACACCTTCTCTCTCCTCGCTTCAGGCTGGCTCTTCTCCAGCTCTAGGGGGGTTTCCCTAAGTTCGGATCTCTAAGGCAGGTGCAGTTGAG
>LPNX010074970.1:268024-303216 GCA_001517045.1 Pseudotsuga menziesii | reverse complement strand
CAGTCATGATGACTTGTTTGTCAGAGGACTTTCTTATTTCAACGATTCCATCAAACA
The DNA here is from genome assembly GCA_001517045.1 of Pseudotsuga menziesii. Lineage (NCBI taxonomy): Eukaryota > Viridiplantae > Streptophyta > Pinopsida > Pinales > Pinaceae > Pseudotsuga > Pseudotsuga menziesii. The sequence continues at coordinate 303,159 of LPNX010074970.1, read as the reverse complement.
TGTGGATGGAATGGCCTTGCTGTCGAATCTCCACCAAGGACAGTAGGATCCTCTGCAACTTTGGAAGATAAAGAACGTTCTTCAACAAGAAATCAGGGAATCCAGGCATCTTTAGTCGAATGGTGCCCATTCCCTTTGGTTTAATACTTGACTTATCTGCAAAGTAAACTATGCCATCTATTGTTTCATTCAGTTCTTCAAAACAGTCTTTTCTAAATGTCATGTGTGATGTTGCACCAGTATCAAGCAACCAACAATATTTATAAGATGAAAGAGAAGTCATTTCATTAAATCCAAGATTACAATGTGCAACAATACAAGAATCAGAAGATTTACTAGCATCTAGGTCATCTTTCTTCTGGTTATGCTTGTCTTTGATGGAGTCCCATGAAGCCCAACACTGATCTGATGTGTGCCCAATCTTTCCACAATGCTTGCACTATAAATCTGATATTTTGTTTCTGCCCCCTCTACCTTTGAAGTTTCTTCTTCCTCGTCCTCTCTTGCTGCAATCTCCCTTGGAAGGGTCTTTGGATTGGTCTTTGCCAGCTAGGGCAGCACCAATACTAGATGCCAAAGAGTGCATCTTTACAACCGTTAGTGTAATTTACAAAGAGAAATAGAAAAATAATAACCTTGCAGGTCTACAGTTTCTGCCAAGGTGAATACAATGCAATTTTATAGCAAATATATCAGTAGATACAAAATATATCACTGTCAGTTATACACAAGCTTATATCAGTATGCAATCAATCTCAGTCATATATCGGTCTGCAATATATCACTGTCAGTCATACACATGCTTATATCAGTCTGCAATATATCAATATCAGTTATATATTGGTCTGCAATATATCAATATATCAATATATATACGATATATCAATCTCAGCGCAATCTAGACTTTGCATGAAAAAACAGGGTTTACTTCAAAAAAAATTAGGGTTCACTTCAAAATTCACTCAGCATATATATGATCAACGCATATTATCTCTCCAGCGCACAGTTTTAGATTGAAAGGAGAAAACCCAGCATTTAGATGATTATGCACAACAAAAGGCCTGCAGCACAGGTCGCAGCCCCACTTCCAGGAGGAATCTTTACCAAAAACACTGAAAATAATCAGTTTTCACTGTCAAATAGCTCGAAATCATCAGTTTTCTCCCTTCAAATCACCAGCTTACACCATTAAAAAGGCTTGAAATCACCAGTTTCATATATATACGAGCTTCACGCAGTCAAAGATGGCGTGAATATTCACTGCACAATCTCTCCACGCAGCTCTTCAAAGCACGGGCCTCCACGTTTAGGGTTCACGCAGGTGCACAGCTTTCACGCTCAGGCTACAATCTCTCCACGCAGCAGTCTCTCGCTTCATGCAGGCTCCAGCATTCAGTCTCCAACAAGCTTAATCTTTAAGATATAAATTGCAATTGCAATTTATATCTCACAGCGACTCAAACAGCTTGAAAAAAGTGGGGTTTCAAACATTTTATTTCGCAATCTTCAAAAAGAAGTTTCTCGTTCCAACTGGGAGACCTGTCATCTTCTTTTTGGAGACATGCATACTATCTCACAAACGCTCACAATGTGCTGCTAGATCTCTATATCAAGAGAGACGGTCAAGGCCGGCTTTGACCTCCTGCGACAACGGATTTAATTCTAGCGCATCATGGAACACTTCGTACTGATAAGGAGTATCACCAATTGCATAGCCTTCATCATATATCACGCAGTCTCTCCACGAGCAGGTTCACGCTATCAATGCATCAGCAATGGCATCAGTCTTCAACGCATCTGCTTTCACGCAGGTTTCACTCATCAACTTTCACACATGCTTCAATATATAGAGTCTTCAACGCAGTAATAATAATAATACTGCTTCTATGCTACTGCAACAACATCCAGATCCCAGAGATCGCCGAAGCTCCAAACTCTGGTTCTAAGACAAAGGGGCGAGAAAAGAAACCAGCATATATCAGTCACAATGGTTCAATGCAGATATAAACTCCACGCACACCATTCACATCTCCACGTAGTAGTTCCTTCACGCTGTAGAAGGTACTGAATCTACATTTCACGCCGTGAGTCTCTTCTCCATGCAGGAATTAGGGTTTACACAGCTCCTCAACACAGCTCCTCAAATCGACAACAACAGTCACGATTCACGATTATAGCAATTGCAAAAGATAAACACTTCTCAGCAAATCTCTTTCCATTGCACCATTCAGATTGCAATAATCAATTAAATAATAGCCCATGCAGGTGATGATAAGCGGGCTCTCTTCTTTGCCAAATTCTCACTTCTACGATCACGTTGTTCCTGCAACCTTGTTGCAAGTAGCTTATGGAATAATACACAATGCAGAGATCGTAGCATATACTGATTCAGACTTAGGGTTTGGCTAATTCAAAAATTTTAGCAGAGAATAAACGCAAGCACATGGAGGAGTAACGCGACTCGACTGGCAGACTGATGGAGCAGTCTGGCAATGGACTGGCAAGCAGGATGCCAGGAATGGGCAGACTGGCAACAGGCAGGAGTTATGGCAGCACTCTGATACCACTTGTTGGTAATAAATCCCGATTCATACTATTCCATTGACATATCAGATATTTATACATTTAATGAGGTGGTTGAGTACCAACCTTTTCACCTTCCTATTCAGCTATTCATATTCCTACAATTTATTTATTTACAATATATAATCCCCGACGGATTATATTCTAACACTTTCATTACCTTGTTTGCTTCTTGTAGCTTATCATTTGTGTCAAGTGACCTAATGAGAACACTAAAAGTCTTAAATTTTGGCAATAGCCCCTTTTTAATCATTTCATCATAAAACATCAATGCATCTTGAATTCTACCTTCCTTACAAAGCCTGATGATAGATTCCATATCCTGTGAACTGACATGAGTGGCCAAAACCTCCTTCGGAATTTCTTCATCTGTATTAGCTGTCAGCATGGAAGTTGTATCGATGTCATCATCATTGACTGACCTATCAAGTTGCACAGTACAACTTGAAATACCAGAAGCTGAATTCTTTAATTCCAATTCCCTTAATATAGTTGCTGCTTCCTGTATATTTCCTTCATGGTAAAGCCTTTTGATGAAATCAACAAACGAGATATCAAGCTCTGGCCCAACAAACAAATTATCAGTTCCCACAGAATTCAATATTCTAAAATATTCAGAGTATAATCTACTGTCAGTATTGATGCCAAGAAGTAAATCCCTCTCAAGCAATTCTTCTACAAGTTTACTTGCTTCTTCCATCCTTCCTTTACTGCAAAGCCCATTAATAAGGTTGGTGTAGCAAAAGAGATTTGCTGCAATTCCTCTCCTTTCCAGAAGTATAGAGAGCAGATGAAGCTGCTTGCTGAAAGGATACTTACTGTTATATCTAAAAGCATTGGTATTTCATCTTCCTATATCCAGGATATAATTGGAGAACCCTATCAGAATATTACCATCAGCTATTATCCACCATGCCCTCAGCCAGAGCTTACTCTGGGTTTGCAAGCACATTCTGACATGGGTGCAATTACACTTCTGATACAAGATGAAGTTGGAGGTCTTCAAGTTCTTAGAGATGGGCAATGGATAGCTGTTGAGCCTTTGTCTGATGATATTGTTGTGAATTTGGGTGATCAAACTCAGGTAATTTGTATGGATATCATTCACCTAATTTTCATGGATATCATTCACCTAAGATTGCTCCCATTTCATAGAAAATCAGTACCAGGCACTAATGCTATAGGTAAACTATACCCCAGAAGGGAAGCAATGCCTGAGAGATTGAGATGCTTTTGGGACTTGATTTAATTTTGTTTGTAACTTTATATAAATTTGACATTTGTCAAGGATCCAAATTTTGCAAGCTACTTTTGATGTGATTTTTTCCTTTTCCATTCACCTATGCTTAGGTTGGGCCACACTTCTGAAGTCTCTGTTTTGGGAGATGAACTGCATTATTGATAAAAATCCTTTCTTAATATACAGTTCCTTATTGAGAATCACATGGGTAAAGGAGCTACTATAGCATAGAACAAAAAATCTCTTTTAAAATAAGTACTGGACCATTCATTGCCTTCTAAATTTCTAATCCAGCAGTGATCACCACCGGCACTGTAAAGGTTCTCCTTTGCATCATGGTCTTGTTGAATTTCATATTTTATGAATTGAAACCTATTTCATAAATTTGTAAAACATTTAAAATGTTGTATTATATGAAAACAAGGATGTGATACCCTAAGATAAATATACGCCAAGCTCTAGGCTCTACACTTGTCTTCCTTCTTTTTCTATGCTACTGCTTTGATATTTCTTGAGATTTCTGTGGCATAAATTTTGGATACTCCAGTAGTTGTAAGTGGATCATAACTATGTGTGGATTTTCTTTTGTGAAAGTTGTGATTGATCAGGTTGGAAAATTTGCATAGTTAAAAACAATTATGGGTGTAGACATAGTGATTTGCCAAAAAGTGTGGGTGAATATAGTAATTTGGTAATTTACCAAAACATGGGGGGCTTGCCCATGGCCATTTACGACCTCAGGTTGATAATTCTGATTAACTGAAGGGCACTATTTTTGAGATATTTCTGGCTTTGGTGATACATTAACCGGGATGCTCCTGAAGCAGAAATGAAAGATCTTTTTCACTCTGGAGATCATTTGAGGTGATGAGTTTGTAAGATGCATCCCAGCTTCTGCTAATAACTGTGGAGCAACCAGCATGTTTTTTTTTAAATATCTTTGTGGAATTTCAAAATTGATATATAATTTCATTGTACTATGAGAGATGCATTGTTTCTTTCTAAATACACATGGATATCGAGGAGAGCTTGTGATATATAATTTCATTGTACTATGAGAGATGCTTTTGTTTTTAAACTAGGGGAGATCTTGTCATCTGAAGATGATCTTGTAAGGTAGCATTGAACAAGTTAATAGACATTGCTTAGAGAGTTGTAATAACTAATAAGTAAGGTTGGATGCATGACCCACTTGGAGGCATGTTTGCAGACCTACAAGAATGGTGGCACAATTTTGTCATGTGATGTTATGGTTTTACTGCCATGATTGCAAGGGCTTGATTCAAGGTGATAATATAATTGTATTTTGAAACTAAGAAGACAACTTAACAACTTAACACACTCATATAGCATCTCTAAAATATCGAAAGCCCATCTATTGATGATCATATTAGATATATTCATCAAACCTTAGATGCACATAGATTTGTGGATGGTGTAAAAGATGAGCTGATGTTCTTATATATATCCGCATTTTCTAAACTTCATTGGTTTTACATTTCTAGGCACCAAATTATCACTTTAGAGGTTGCCCTGGAAATTGGGAGCACTTTTGAACTATTATTTGTAGATGTACCCAGGTCAATATCTTTAAAATTGGAACAGTAGTACCTGTTATAAATTCCATGCTGACTTGGAAACATCTCTGGCAACAGTATGTCCTTGTATCTTTCAACTGCATTGTCTTCTTATCTGGGTGCTTGAAGGTAAACCTTAAGATAAACCCAACATAGGATATAGTTCAATGATTTATACTGTTGAAATTGAAATTTTATTGATGTTCGTGGGTGACCAAGCTTCCAATGTGATGGGAATATGTATTATTAACATTATATGTGATGCAACTGGTCAGGGTTGCGTAAAGCATGCTGGAAAGGTATAACATTGATCCATCAAGATCGAACTTAAATGAAAATATATCAGTATCACAAAATGATAAAATGGCTACATGCTTCCATGGTTTACTAAAAAATCCAACTACATGGGGCCTAGAGTGGGCAGGCTCTTTACATAATTCCTCACCTGCTGCCAATTGCAAATTCCAATGCAGAAACAATATATATGTACCAGCACCAAGGTAGGAGACCCATAGTGTCTATCATCTACAACTGTAAATTTATGCAAAATCTGTTGGAGGGTATCAAGGGAAATAGGCATTGAGGATGTGTGCTCTATCAGATTCTCAAAGGGAATTGTCTTTCACATCTAGAAATAGTAGTGTGTTCTTCTGCTGAAACAAAAGTGTGTTAAAGTTGAGGAAATCAATTCTTATTTGGTCTGTTAGGCTTGTTGAAATTGTTTCCCATTTTCTCACAAAAGGCTCAATTGTAACCTGAGCCCTTGGTAAGTTCATTCCAAGTGAATCGAAGTAGAGCTTAGTGTCCTGAATCCTAATTGGTGGTATGTGGAGCTGTCAGCCCATCATCTGGGAATATATTGGCATTGTGTTAATATTTCTACATTCTGTAGAGGAATTGTTGGGTTTTAAATTTTTCTTGCTTGCCAACTGGTCCCAGATGCTTGCAAAATTAGTGAATGATTACTTGCTGTCTGCTTTATTTTTTTTATCGTTGCTAAAAAATGATGCTAACTTTGGTTAATTGGAGTTCTGCAGGCTAGCATTGCTTCAACAACATCTAAGAAAGTCCAAGCTTCTGAGAACACATTAAACGGGCAAGCAGCAACAACTGAAAATAGGGAAAATAGAGATCCAGATGTGGAGGCTGTAGCTGAGAAGATGGGTTCATTAACTGTTACCATAGAGGTTTCTATTTCTGCCTCTTCAGACAGACAAATCCTGAGAGAATGGTTCTAGATAAACGTATTTGAGCATTGAAGAAAAAGGTACATACATTTGTAGAAGTGACCTTTATAGTGATCTTATAAAGGTGATTACGAGGATTCTGTTTGTGGCATTGTGCTTCTAATAACCTCTTAGATGTAATGTGTATATGGCTTCTTGGTAACATTATTATGTAAAATGTCACACAGGTGTAATCAGGCACAAGTTGTTTGTGGCAAGCTAGCTACACTGGGGAAGCTACCAGAAGGTTATAATTATCTTTTGTATTCACATACAGGGAATACTGAATCGTTTCTAATGTCTATGAATTTATGGAAAGATGATTTGTTCATGCACTAAAACTAAGCTTATTTTGTGAATAGATTCATCTGACAGAGTCACAACAAGCATCTATGGCTGGTGAAGGAACACTGAATCCTGAGAAAAGAGAAAAGCTGGCTAAATTAGATACGTGGCGAAAGGAATTGAAGGACCTTGAGGAGAAAAGAATGGTGTCAAGGTCTTAAGAATTGGATTTGTCTACAATGTACATTATTTTTTATACTTGTTACCTGTTTGATTATTCCTATTGGCATAAGTTTATAGCATTCACTTGTTTGGATTTGGTTTTCATCACTCGAGTACAGCTAAATTATGTAATACTTTGTTCTGTTACAATTTCTATTGGATTTAATAACTTAGGTACAACTAAATTATGTAATACTCTATTCCTTTACAAGTTTCTTGCTCAACCTATATGGAATTTGAGTACTCCATCATTACTCTTCTCTTTAGCATTCTTTTCTTTTGAGTCCTACATTAGGACACGAAATGTGGTCAAAGTGCAACGTCATCTACTATTGATATTTTAAGGACAAGAAGGATGACATTGCTGTGCAAAATCTTGACTCTGAACCAACTGAGAGTGAGATGCTTGTCCAATATAAAACTAGGAAGCAACATGTGCCATTACGAAGACCAACCTTGACATAAATCGTAACATATGGAAATGGTATGCTTACCACAGGGTAATCAGGCACAATGAACTAATTAGGCAAGACAATTTATGAAGCTAGATCAAATAATCAGAAATAATTACATATAGGAGCACACATGATTGACACAAATATTTGGGCAAAAATATAGTACTGGAATTTCATTTAACTAAGAAGTTTGTGCAATAATTATACGAACATTATGAAGCTTTGCAACATAGCTATCCGTCTATCAACCGACTATGACTAACACCATGAACTGATGAAGCCCATTGCAATTTTAAATCTAGGTATAAACAATATAGTTTGAGGAAATATGAAGTGTTTCACATCTAGTCTATTTGTATGATGATCTGGTATGATCATTGAACTTCCACTTGAAACCATAAGCTGAGTAGTCTATCCACCCCACTGTAGTATGCCACGCCAGTAGATTCACTTGACTTCGTGTTGCACTTGCACCTAAGTAATTTGCATAGCTGAACTTGTCACACTAATGGACTCTAAAGTTACCCCTACCATGTGCACTGTGTCCATGACACAACTTGACTTGACACTCTAATGGACTCTAAAGCTACCTCTATAATGTGCATGCCCATACTCAGACAAGTATTCTAGGTTCAACTTCCTCTAGTGTGACTGCTTTCATTAGGGACTTTATTGATCTTTGTCTCTTTCCTGGTTCAGTGGTGCCAGAAAGTTTACTTAGAAAATGAGCACTATATAGGTGTATGGTAGAACATAATTGCATTATAAACAACGTATCTACAATATTGGTGAAAATCTGTGCCTAAGGTATCAAAAATTTGCATAGAAACTGAGCACAATTTATAGAAAATTGTATTATGAAAAATCTCTGGTGGAAATCTGTGCCCATATGCTTGAATATTGGTTAGAAAATGAGTACAATTTATATTCCCTAACCTACAGATAATATGCTTTGAACATGAACACAAAATCTGTGCCATTGATGCTACATGAAGGTCTAAAAATTTGCTGCAAGATGTGCAAAAAATGGGTAAGATTAGAGATTTCTTGGTTTACATAGGCATGCGGGTGAGTGGACATGGTTACAGCTTGTCATGTTTGCATACATTTTCAAGTTTCACAAGTTTTGACTTAAGTCTGATGTAGCAAGCCAATGCTGCCTTGTTCTGGTTAGATTTGACCTAGTTTTAGATTCAGGTTGAGTTAAACTGGCAATTTTGGGTATAACAGAGCAGGGCTTGCTTTGCTTTACTCTTCTTCTTTGTCATTTTATTTGTTTAACCTGCAATTAATAGGTTCTTGAATTGTATGAATACCAGCCTCCAGGGCATTTAGGAGTAGATATTACTTTTGTAAGGCTTTAACATGTGCTGTAGCGTTTTATCTGGATGAGGCATATGCTAGTAGGGGAAGATTTTGATTATATACAAAGTTATAGCTTGCATGGCAACATGTTAGATTCAAACACTTTAATTTGTGATCACTTGATGTGCGAAACCTTGCTGTTTGTTTTCAATCACTTTTTTAGAATTTTTAAGAAAATGAGCTTCATTGGCTGTGTTCCCATTGTCTTAATTTGTGCTTTGCACCATTTGTAGAGCATCCTGCCATGCTAGGGAGACTTCCCCCTCTATAATTGGTTGGGTATTTTAATATGATAAGGGTTTAAAAAGGAGACTATGCAGCCACAATCTTTCTTGGTAGAAGGCACATGGAAGATGTAAAGGGCTTTTCATTATAGTTATTCATCTTTTCTTCGAGGTCATTGTAGACGAGCACCAACCGCTGCATATAGATATATCAAGTGTAAGTTCTTGACTTTGAATGTAGACATCTTGTATTCAAGGAAGCCATAGTATGGTAATGTAGATGATTGGGTTTTCCTAATCCCCAATTGTAGACCATCAAGTTGGGAAGTGTTCATTTTACTTGCTCAAGTTTTCTTATTAGCCATCATGGTAGATTAGCACCAACCATTGCCTTGACATGATAGTGATAATTTATTGACTCTAAATATAAACATTGTGTAGTTTGAGAAGCTAGAGTATGATACTGATTGGAGTGCAGGACAATAACAATTTGATATTGAGGAGCCAATCTGGCATTTGTATTTTTTTTTAAAACACTTATAGCCGTCGGTTAAGCAACAGCCTGTAGGTGAATTTTTTTTTTTAAATTCATAGCCGTCAGTTAAGCGATGGCCTTACATTTAACCGACGGTAATTAAGCGACGCTTAACCGACGCTTACATTTTCATTATCGTCGTTTAAGCAACGCCTGTTTAAAGTTTAAATGATAAATAATAATAATTAGATGTCGGATAACCGACGATTTACATTTAACCGACGGTAATTAACCGACGCTTACGTTTCCATTATCGTCGTTTAAGCGACGCCTCTTTTTAAAGTTTAAATGATAAATAATATGCATTAGATGTCGGATAACCGACTATTTACGTTTAACCAATGGTAAACTTGGATGTCGCTTAACCGACGGATTGGATAGATGTCAGATAACCAACGAAAATCCACCGACGCTTAAAAAAATCATAGTGTCGTACATGCGATAGGGAAGTGTCGAAAATCCGACAATACGGCCGTCGGATTTTTGGCTGAAATGTAGTAGTGATAAGAACAAATCCAACTAGATACTATGACCACAACTAGTAACATCCCTTGCCTTATGACAAATGAGGAAAACTGCTTTCATTAATAGCTTCAAGGTATTACTCAGAGCTAATCAGGAAGGTTGAGACTATCCATGAACAAAAGACTCACAATAGGAAATGAGGTAGAGTGAACAATAATGGTGTTGGCATTGGATCCACCAATGGAATCTCCACCAAAATTTCCTCAGCCATAAATAGTGATGTTTCCACCACCAAGAACATGGATTCTAATGGAAACGGGAATAATACGATCCATAATGTCAATAGGAGGGGGATATGATGGTGATACAATTTGTGTTGAGCCAAAATATGACAAATCTGAAGAGTAATTAAGAGAGGATGAAGGGTGTCAGACCTATATGTGACTAGATGAGCTAATGGTGAAGCCTAAGAACCTGTACAAAGGTGGGTGACCATAAATTATTTGAGAGTACCTTTGGAGAGATATGGTGATAAGATCAAATAGAACTAGTCGAACAAGTGATATAAATCAAATAACAAATGAAATGTGGGTGAATCAAGTGATCTAATGTAGTCAATGAGTGAAAAATGAAAAGAATGCTCTATAAAAATAAAATGCACACTAGACCTATAAGGATGTAACACCCCCATCCCTCAAACCAACTCATGAGAGAGAACATTAACTGAATCGGTATCTCAATATTTCACCCCATAGCCATAATTATGAATTTATAACATCTAAATGCATGTGTAGATACATAATAAAAATGCACAACAAAAATAACTCAAGACACACACACACACACACACATGCAAATTTCATGCATAATTATCACAAGCATATAAATAAAAATCATTGCACATCAATTACAAAAAAGTACTTATCTTTAAAAAAAGAGTATCCAAGCAACTGGTTGTGTAAGAGCAATTTTCCACCCAACCGTAGGCACTATCTATCCAACTAATACTCTTTCTACTGAGAGACCACCCACAAGCTAGGATATGAGGCTACCAAGGTGAAGGAAACATCTACAAGATTCTCTCACTCATCCCACAACCCATTCTGCTCTCTTTTCTCAGCCACAAGCTACACCATATCTCTAAAGGGATCTCACTAAGCTATCACATCCATGGCACTCCAGCCAACTTCCCCACACAACACAAGGAAGGAATTTCCCTTCACTAATCCATAGTTCCCTTAGGAAATCCAACCCTTATAGTGCTTAATAGTGTGTGTAGTAAGATTCCAACCTATTGTATGTTATTAGAGAACCTCCTGCAACTAATTCACGGCTTCTCAAACATACAAATTTAGAATAACCAAAAGGGTAAGGGTCCCTTCCAAAATTCAAATCTATCTCTAAATTTGAATTTAATATAAGTTTAACACAATTTGGTAATGGTCATGAACAACCCTATCTTAGAAAGTATGCATAGAATCAACTGCTCTTCCTTCTTTTCTATGCCACATTGCTTCAGTTGATGAACCAGGGATTTGAACTTGGTGAGTAAGTATTTGATTGTCTCAAAATGACTTGGGTTCAAGGTGATCAACTCGTTTCCAAGCCGATGGCCTCTCAGCTCATTAGTATTCCCAAACAAAGACTCGATCTTGAGCCACAATTCATTTGGAGTTGTGAGACTATCAACATGAAACAATAGGTGTCTTGAAATAACGAGACATAACATCCCAAACGCTTCATCCATTCTATTAAAAAACTTGGACTTATCAACAATTGAGTTTGGATCATTTCCTGTCCCCATGGTAACTCTGTAGATACCTATGGATCTTAGATGGATTTCCATATTGTCCTTACACTCAAATTATTTGAATGGAGTGATCAAGGTGACATGAGACTACTCCATTTGTTGTTGCGCACTAAGAGACAAAGAACCACTGAATAACCTGCAATGCAAACTCTGAATCTTCTGATGGAGACCCTAGACTGCTAATTTGAACCCTCTGAACTCTTTGAATTCAGTTTTAAGATCCTTGATATCTGATACCATGTAAACCTCTAGCCACAGCAAGATCTACTATCCAAAGGAATCCTCACAATAAAATAATTTGACAAAATATGCTAAAACAGTGTGAAAGAAGTAAAATAACCCATAGATATGGTGCCAATAACTCTGATTTATACTATAGTCCAACATGTAAACATGTATGGAACATTATTATATTACATTAGGATAAAATCATTAGCCTTTGGATTCAAATTTCTGACATATAAGTGCCATGCTTACATTAGACCTCAAAACCCCCTAGGTGGACCAATAGGCTCTCAAACAACCTCAAACAATCACAAAGGGCTATGTGAACATTGGGGAGGCATGTGTGGTCATAAATTAGGGTATAGTAGGCGTGGTTTAGTGTATGGATGAGTGGGAGTGGCTCTAGGAATTCATAAATGGTCCAAAAGAGACAAAAACACACAAATACAGTGCAAATCACCCCTAGTCAACCCATATCCATGTTTTAAGGAGTGGGAGAACCCTAAGGGACCAAAAGCTCATTAATGAGGGAACCTTGGATCCTAATTGACCAAAATGAGGTAATTGGGTGCATTTAATGGTCTAAAACCCCCAATAACCTTAGGAATACACCATAAACCAAGTTTGGACTATGTAACATAAGTGAAAATGAATGAGACTATGGTCTTAGGTGGTATGATGACTATGGTACTGGGTGGTATGGTTTTCTAATAGGGGGGTTGTTTGGATTCCTATACCTAAATTCCCAAACTAGCTACAAATTTATTTTGGTCCATAAGTGAGAAAATTTAATTTTTTTAGATTAGGTCTTATTTTAGGCTCTACTTGGGGTCATGAACTCAGTGATATTTTGAATTAAGGTATGAAGGTGTGTGCACAAGTAGTGTATTCTTAAATGATGAATAGTGTCATGTTCTAGATATAGTAAGAAATCTAAGAATTAAAATGCATAATTATAGAAGGTATATCATCATGAGTACCTATATGTTGTCATAAATACTTATCAACATTGCTAATCAAATGCTCATCACTTTCAATTAGAAAGTATACTCACAGTAATCATTAATTAAACATAACAATTCATTTATCAATATGAATAATCAACAAGGGGATAATGATTCCAAAACATTATCAATATAAAAAAAAGCATCATATAGTGTGTTAACCTCTAGATAATCTACAATGTGCCATACTAGGTTTACATAGAGGAGGGATCATTTTTTCCATGTAAAGTCCAAGTTTGGGATTTATTTATGTAGAGTGTTAGTCTGGTGGGGCTCAAGACCTATGCTCTGGTCATGGTATGCCCTCTTGGTTTTCATTCCAAGAAGTGTTGGCTTAGTGGCATAGTTGATTGCCCCTTCCATGTGGTGGATGTCTCCATCATGCAAGGATTTTATGCCCATGGGTTGGTGTCTAGTGCTTATTGGGATGATTCCATTTGGACACATGGCTTAGAGGCTCCCAGCCTCACTCATGTTTATGCTTTGTAGAATGTGATTGTGCATATAAGGATTTTTGTACCTATTTTAGAACACCTCATTATTCCCAATTGGACTTATGTTTATTATATATTGATCCTCTTAGCTCAAACAAGCCAAGTTTATGATGATGCCATAATTTGAAAAATCCATACCACCTAAAAGAGGAGGGTGTTTAGGGGAAAAATAAATTGGGGTTATATGTGGCATGAAATCCTCCTCCCGTGCTCAAAATTCCATCAAATTTGGATAAATTCATCACATTTATCATCATTTTATGTTGTATGACGTTTTGTCCAGGACTTGCGGGTGACAAACCTTAAAAATGCATTGAAAAATCATTTAAATTATTTTGAGTATTCTAGGTTGGAAATCTTGTAAAGGAGGTTAAGTTGTCCTAGAAAAAATATAAATAAGGAAAATACTCCTCATTTTGAATCAATATCATGCGATCAAAACACTTATTCTTTTTTCTTTGGATCTATGAGGATAAAGTGATGTGCACCTCCTTCTCTTGATGATGTCTTGGGTTATATTGGATGGAATACAATGTTTTTGGGCTTGTTTATGTTTAGTTTTCAAATATTGATCTAGTGAAAGTATTATTGGTAGGATCTAAGGCTCTGTTCTCATTTCTCTACATATGTGATAAGTTCTTTGGTATTTATTTGCTTTACTATGCCATGGAAGTGACTAAGGTAAGGTCAAATACTAAGTTTTTTATGCATGTTGTCATAAGTTTCTTAATTGTTAATTGGGATTCTTAATCATTTTCTTCGGATTTTAGATAATAGAAACAAGGCTCATTTGACATATCATTCTTTCCAAAACTAGAAGCTTATATTAGTGTTATTCTTGTATTGTTAGGAGTTTCCTGGTTTCATCTCTAAGTCATATATTTTACTATTGTCAAGATTCTTGGAAGAGGCATTGATCATGAACCCATGTGGCCTAAAAGAGGAATATTTAGGGTTTTAAAATCCCTTATATTCACTCTATCAATTTTTTTTTATCAAATTCATGTACTTTATTACAAAAAATTAGAAAAGTTGGAAAATTGGAAATCCCCTAAAATAGTATTTTTAATTTTTTTTCCAAAATAGCTAGTTTTATGCTTGGTTATTTAGATATGATTTTAATTGTGAGTTAGTTTACTATTTGTAACTTAATATTTATTATATTATACTAAAATATATATAAAAATTTGAAATAAATTTAAAAGGTTAAATTTGGTTTATTTTAGGCCTACTCGAGAGGACCCTTGGGGGTTTTGAATCAAGTTAAATATCTTATATGAGTTTTTTATGTTAAACTGAATTTCATGTATATTTAATATGGAATTTTCAGACCTAAATATTCTCACTTGATGGGGTCTCTATGCCAAATTGGTGCACCTCCTTCTCCTATTTCCAACGATCCTTGAAGCTCTGAAATATGATGGATGATGTGATAGATATTTGGGTTTTTGTCTTACTATTTTGTTTAATAGTTGTTAATATTGTTATCACTCTGATTTTTATCCTTTGATTTTAGAAGGATATAGGTAACCTTATGAATAAATATTTAGGATGAAAGTTGGCTTCTTTCCTACCAAAGAGGGATCTCTCAATAAATGAATACAAAGGTCAGATATATCTAAAGAAAAAGGTTTAATAATTATGATGGATGAAACAAATGAGTATCATTGGGCATGGAGTCAAAATCATGAGTTACAATAAATGACAGTGATTAACAATGGAATTCTTTATAGAGGTAGGATAGTGTTGAGGCTTGGAAAATCGCAGGTAACAACAGTTAGGGTTTCTCCTCAGTAAATGTTCCCAACGAGCCCGTTACTATTTGGTATGGGGAATCTATCTGGTTTACGGTCCAGCTACCGTAGGTCAAGTGAAAAAAATAAAGGGTTTTACAGGTTACGGCCTGGTCCACCGTGTATGTTTTTAGTTTTTTGTATTTAAGTATGAGATGCAAGTGCCTATCTAAAAATGCAGATTGATAGAGAATACGAGGAGTGGTCACAATGTGATGCGCAGGTTCTTACCTCTCGTCTTAACTCTCTCGCATCTAAACCACACACAGCAAGAAAAAACTAAAACTAACTATCTAACCTATCCCTAGGGACCAAGATTATTATTCATCAATGAGTAATGTATTTTGTGCATGCATTAAGAAAATTCACAGCTAATTCTTACTTATTTCAAAACACATGAACATTTATAGATATATGAACAACCAGACAGCTAATTGTTTATGAACAACATTCATTACTCATAGTGGAAATTTCATAGAATAAACTAGAGCACATTCATAACAAGAACATAGGTTCAAAGAGTTATAACAATCTCACAGTTAATGGATAACAACTGAAAATGAAATAGTTTACATTCAACAAATCCATAACACAACATTTGAAACCTTTCACAAAACTTTCTCCAATAGGAAACTTGTAATTTCTTTATGCAAAAGGAAATAGTTATTCTTACATCATACTCTCACAAATATATTTGGGAATAAGTCCCTGTCTACATCTAACTCTCCTATACTTATACAAAAAACCAAAACTTTTGGGCTTCCCCCAAATGACTCTTGGGCTTCCCCAACGTTTCAATTCCCAAAATTCATCCTGTAGTGAGTGCTCATACAATATATTACATTTAAAACAAAAATTTAATAGAGCACTTTATGAAGAGGGCCCCTCTTGATCATTGATGAACTTTTTCCATGCTTGGGCCTCTATTGCTATGCTTTCAAAATATGAAGGTTCAAGAAAATGGATGTTTATTTCATATTTTGCAGCCTAATTCTTAACCACCTCTATTCTTACTGGAATCAAATGTAGATGATATTCAAGTAAATAGATGCTGACTACTGAATGAGCTACTGCATTCTTCAGGATCTGCTCATATAGATCTTTGACCTGTTGTATCTTCTATTCATCCTCCTGGTACCTACTCTGTAGTAGTTCTGTGAACAACTCATGCTATGGTATTGCATCCATTCTTTCTTCTACGGAAACTTGGCATCTGTTGTAAGTGACCAGCACCCTTCTGGAGTATTCAATACAATCTCCTCTCATTTTCTTCACAATCTTCTTGAATTCCTCTGTAGTATTTATTGCAAATTCTAATAAGTCGTAATCTCGCTTTAAGATATGTCGATATTTAGCAGGTAGTTCTGCAGGGGTTTCTTCACTTTTTTCTAACCAAACTATTCTTCCTGTCAGGACTTCCAAAATATCCTGATATCTATCTACAAAATATGAAGTAGTGTCCAGGATTTCTTCCAAACTGCTATCTATCTATAAGATCTTACACCTTCTTCAATAGACATTTGCAGTTGGTGCATTCTTCTTCGTTGAGCTAGGACATGCTCCTTCACAGGCTAGATATCAGTCTTTTGTTCACTAGCATCCTTCAGTGATGCTGTTAATGAAGCAATATGTCCCTCAAAACTTGCTGCTTGCACTTGGTATTGCTTTTCCCTTTCTTCTATGGTGGCCTTTTGTGCCTCCAACTCAACAATCTTTCCTTGTAGTTGGTCCCTTTCTGCACTAAGAGTTTCATATGATACTTTGAGGTCATTCTTCTCTGTCTTCAACACCTGATACTCTTGTTGTAGCCTCTGCAATTCTACTATACTATTCTAAGCATCCTTTTCTATTCTTTCCACGAAAACTTCTAAGGTCATCTTGTTTGCATGCAGAGTCTGGAGTTTTACCTTCGAAGCCCTTACTTCATTATGCATATCTTCAAATTTTCTCTTTAACTTGTTACCTTCATCCCTCTCCTTCTTTAGAGTTTCCTTTAATTGTGCTGCATTTTTCCTTGATTTCTCAAGGTCTGTCATAATTTTATCCACATTGTCTTCTGTGGCCTGGATTAATGCCACTCCAGCTCTGGTTGTCAATCGAGGATCTGCATCTGTCCCATGCACCAAAGTTTTATCAGTAACATCATACCTGATTTTCCTCCTGTATCGACTTTTTCTTAGTTCTCTTGACAATCCTCTTCTTCTCCTTGTCATAGAAGATGGTGCTGAAATCAGGGACCTCTTCTCCTTCCTTTTGCATAAAAGGTATCAGATCCAATCAAGAAAAACGACCTATTCTTGGGTGCTTCCAGAAGTTGCAGCAGACTCCTAAGGTTCAGGATTGTCTTGTCCATGCCCTTGATCGGTATGCTCATGTGATTCTTTTGTATCTATTTGTTCAATAGTTTGTTGGTCTTTATTAGCTCCTTCTAATCTTAGACCTTCACTTTCCTTTTGTTTTTTCTTTATCTCTTCATCTTCCTTCTTCTTTCTTTCTTCCTCTTCCTTCTTTGTTGCTTCCTCTGCAGCTTTCTTTTTTTCTTCTTCTTCATTATTTAACCAACTCTCAGCCTCTTATGCTAGCCTCGTAGCATCCTCTTCCCTCTTCTTGGCTTCCTCTTCTTTAGATTTCTTTTGTGCGGTTTTGCCTTTACCGCCCACAATGGTGATTTTCTGTTTAAACCTTTTCTTCAATGCAGTCATATTCCTTACATTCCTGAATATTTCTTCATCCTTGTCCCAGAAGTTTGTATATTCAAAATGAACATTTGATTCTTTACAATGATCCACAACCTTATTTCGGGAGTCATTCTTGTGGAAGTTCATTTCCCCAAAACAAAAATGCTCCAACTCTTGTACAAATTTAGCAGTTAGTTTGACCTTTGAAAATTTGTAACTTCCCAGTAGGAAAGCTATGGAAGGATAGGCTGCCTTCTTATGTTCAAATAGGAAGCTTCCTATACCATCTAGATAAACTTTCCTAACTGCTTCTTTATGCACCACATAATCAATGGCATACTTAGGGAGTAAAGAAGGTGCCCTAGAGCAACCATACATTCTAATGTACATCCCCTTTTCAGTCAAATAATAGCTCCCATGTTCCTCAATGACTTTGAATACCTCCTCAGAAATACAGTTGCATTCTATCAGGAAGATTAAATTGTACAAAGGCATAATGAAATGTTCACATATCTCGTTATAGTGGCTATAATATTTGTGTGCCAAAAATAGTTTCTATGCAGTGTACACAGCAGTTCGGTCCCTATCCCAATTGCACCTTAAGGATGGAAATGACTGGGTACACAATATACAGCCCACTAAGATGGAGCTCATATAGAACTCAGACTTCTTCTGGGACACCCCTTCCAAATCTGAAGATATGCAGGTTGAGAGGCTGTTGGACACTATGTTTTCCCAGTTGAATATGGTCCCCTGAGTGGCAACATAAAAAATAATGGGTATCCATCCCAACTTGAAACTTTTACCATGAGCTCTCTCGAACACTCTATTCAGCACCAGTGCTATAAAACTGTAAGGAGACCAGAGAGTTGCTGTATCATACTCTCTCGATGGCCTGGTTTGAAATTTCTTCCCAGGTATCATCATTCTCTTCACTGTTTCAACCAGGTCCAAATTTATCTTCTTCAACCAACTTTCAGTTAATTATACTTGAGCAGGAGGTAGGTGATATTCCAGTGAGACATAACCAGGACTATATGTAGCATAGCCCTGTTTGGCAGTATTTTCTAAGATCATCGTGGTCACATCTGCCTTAGGCAGGATCCAACTGATCACCTCTGAGCATGGTAACAGCTCAGGTCTAGTGGCTACCTTCATCAGAGTAGATTTCTTGATGTTGGCATTTATGGTTAGTTCTTCAAATCCTGCATCGGGCACTTCCTAATTTGAAATCATCTGATATATCTCACCCCACTTGTAATCTAGCTCTACCCCTATAGTAGCTCTAGTATCTTCGTAGACATATTCTACCTTAGTAATGATTTCCACATCTGGTTCTCCCTCAGCAACAGGAGCCTTCTTCTTTTGTCTTTTTAGACATATCTCCTTTGAAGAAGTTTCCCTGTCATAGACCAAACATGCTCTTAGGCTATTGGAGCTTTCAATCAGTGTTCTAAGAACGAATAAAAACTGTATACAAACATTTACTTCTTCCATATGCATTTTCAACAGATAAACTATCAGAAAATTAATGCATAATAGAAAATAACCAGCAAGAAGAACTTCTGCAAGCTAGGTCTGAAAATTTCTAAGACTGTCTCCAACTAAACATGACTCTGATAGAAATAATACATCGTTTAAAACCAAAATTCATTCTAACTCTTCACCGAAACAAAAAACCCCTATCAGTGAGGCTAGTCTCTGAAAGTGAGACCCTATCTAGTGATTCTAGTCTGACCGAAAATCAAACCCTTCGACATTCTAGAAAAATAAGGTAAACCCATGATGACAAGAGAACCAAAAACTCCTTCCCTATATGGCCATAAGAAAACCCACAAAAACTGGTGCAGACATCGTAATGCTTGTTTGCACCAGCTACCTAAACTTTCAGACCGGGATCAAGTTTTCATAATGGTTTGAAAACATGCTCAAGAAAACAAAACCCCCACCGTAAATGTAGCTGTGAAACTGACCAATACTTCACGCCATAATCATACTTAGACGGCCAACTACCAAATGACGAGAAAACCCCAAACAGGGGAAAACCCTAGTTCCCAAAACAACCAGTAAGCTTAATAGAAATGAGAAACCATGGTTGGCCTACCTGGAAATCAAATTGCAGTAAACAGGATGGTCCAACACTTCCACGGCAGCACCCCAAACAAGTGAAATCCTGACAGCTAAGCATGAATGCACAGTTCGAATCGACAGGGACAGAGCCAACACAAATTGTTTATAAGGATAACAATAAAATAATAACCAACCCCAATATATAGACCTCAGGTGAAAAAATGTCGATGGGAAAAAACTTCCATTGGTGAGCAAAAAAACTAATCATCGGGCGATTAGTTCACCAAGGAGCCGCAACGACGGGAGCCATACAGCCTAACAGTCCGGTGGCAAAATAAAACGTCGGTGAAATAAACACTAAAAAACTGCAGCATCGGACCTTGGAACAACTACAACATCAGATGACTAGTTCAATGAGGATCCATAACGGCGGAAATCACATGGACTAAGGGTTCCACAGTAATAGAGAACATCGGTGAAAAATCACAACAAACCATCGGCGAACGAAAAAATCAGAGGACTGTGAATCGGTGAAGCAAAGGACTAGGCTTCTGATCAAATGTCAAACACAATCTCGATAGTGAAAGAAAGCAAATCATTTAAAACAAAAACCCACGGAATCAGAAAATATATGGGCTTTCTTTGGGGTGCTTGCAATCTGCCATCCGAAATGGCGGCAACGCACAGGACTAAAGCTCCGATAGTGATAAAACAGAAAACACCGATAGTCAAAAGTTTTGAAGAAATAAACAAAAGAGATAAAAACATTGGTGAAAAACATGACTGTCCATTGGGACATTCATAATTTAGCTTCCGCAACGGTGGCTGTGTAGAGGACTACGGCCCCGATTCAATAAACTTTCGACAACAAGAAGGAAATTATCTACAAACCAAAAATTCAAGTTCAAACTAAAAGCATCAGTAGACAAAAGATAGTCATTCAAAGTCTGAAAATGCTAAACAGTTAACCTCAATCCATCCTCAAAAGATACAAACTTGTAGCAAAGGAACAACAAAGTTCAGCAATCCCAAACAAATCCAGGAAAGATAAAAATAAAAGGAGGGTCCAAAATTTTAAAATATTTGGGAAATAGTTGCAGCTACAACAGATAGATACTCTTTTACAATCAATTTCTTGATTGTCTAGTGGTGAAGAAGAAAAATAAATAGTCCATTAACATGGGCATCAAAAGATGAATCTAGTATTAACTTTAGAGGAAAATTGTTTGTGGATACTTGAAATAAAAGAAACATAGCATATAATTATGAATTCTGATTCAATATACACTTATTCAAGCTTGAAAGAAAACACAATGAAAAGGAATAACATGAAACAAATTCACATAAGGAAACGAGAGTACAAACTACAAAAACAAAAACACGAGAATCTCTAGTAGAAAAGGATTGTATGGAGTGTCCAACTCCCTCTTAATCCCATATTTTCTGCAAAGTTCCTTGAATTTTTCTGAGGTGAATTCTCTACCATTATTTGACTACATATTCTTGATCTTCCTTTCAATGTGATTTTTGACCAAGGATTTGAATTCCTTGAACTTGTTGAATACTTTATTCTTCTCTTTTAAGAAATATATCCAATTCTTATGAGATAAATAATCTATAAAGGAAACATAGTATACATACCCTCTTAGTGATTTATATTACATGTGCCCACGGAAATCTAAGTGAACTATGTCCAGTATTCCTTTTTTTTTGCTTTCACTACTGGGAAATGTATTCTTTACATTATTTCCTTGCGCACATCCCTTTCAAATTCCTTCATGTTTTTTCTGGGGTTCTAGAATTCTTGAAATGCTTTTCTTGCAATCGCTAGTTCTCTATAGTGCACATGTGCAAGCCTTATGTGCCATAGTTCACTTAGGGAGTTATATTACATGTTCCCACACACATCTGAGTGAACTATGTCTAGTATTCCTTTTTCTTTGCTTTCACTAATGGGAAATTTCTTGTTTGTGTTTTTTCCTTCCACACATCCCTTTCAAATGCCTTCATGTTTTTTCTGGGTTTCTAGAAGTCCTGAAACGATTTTCTTGCAATCGTTAGTGCTCTATAGTGCACATGTGTAAGCCTTTTGTTCCATAGTTCACTTGGTTCTATGGAGTCATTAACCAATGATTGTTCAGGTTGTCCCTTCAACTTGTACAAGCCTCCCTCTTTCTCTCCAATTACTCTTTCATTGTCTATTATTTTGTCTTTTAGCCACATTAGTACTTGCCCATCAAGTTACGAATGAAACCATTATTCCCTTTGCATATAGTGCATGGATGGAGAGAAGCTTCTTCTCAATACTGGAACATATAGCACATCTTTGATCTTCAAAGTTTTCTTGGATTCTAGCTTTTAAGAAGCTTCTCCACTTCCTTTTATGGGGTATTGATAATCATCCCCAAGTTTCACCTTGTGAGGTGACTCATTATCATATAGATTGACGAATCATTCTTTGTATCCCATCACATGTTTGGTTGCCCCACTATCTACAAGCCAATCATTCCTTCCATGTGATATAGTTCCCATGAGTGCTGAGATTATGACATATTCTTCATCACTTGAAAAATCAGTTTCTTCTCTGAATTTCTTTTTTTGTTTGTTCATCATCTTCAACGGTGTGGGAATGATGTCTTTTCTTATTTGGATTTTTGTGGAAGGAGCCTCTTTTTTTGGGACAATATTTGGAGTAATGTCCCTTATCATCACAATTGTAGCATCAAAAGATGGAAGGATCTCTTTTGAATTTCTTTTATCTTTTGTAATGATGGTCCTCCCTTTTGTTGTGATGGTGATCCTCCTTTCTATGATTTCTTCTGGTGTGAAATGTGAGATTTTGATCTTCAGTTTCTCCCATATTATCTTCTCTTGTTATAATTCAAGCTTATTCTTGTGTGCAATCTTCCCAGAGTCTATTGAAACTGATCAACTTCCTTTTGGCACATAGTCCTTGAATGAATGAATGCCATGATATTGGGAGACCATTAAAGGTGGTCATAACAATCTCTCATTTTTCTACATTCTCTTCGACTGGTTCTAGTTGTTACTTGATTTGAGAAACCCTTTTAAAGTAGGATTGCATGCTCTCTAAGTTTTGTATCTTCACATTCTTCAATGCTTCCTCCATCTCATTTTTCGGTTGATGTTCTTTTCTTCGAACAACGTTTTCAAAGCATCAAGCAATTCCTTTGGTGTCTTCAAGGATGACACATGGGGGATGAGATGATCCTTAATAAAATGTGAAATGATTCTCTTGGCCTTAAACAATTTCTTCTTATGGATATCCTTATCCTCATGTCCCTCTAGTTCTTTAACTTCCTTACTGATATATTGATCCAAATCATTTTCTTCAAGGATCAAGGAGATCTTGTACTTCCATGCTCGGAAGTTCTCACCTCTCCCAAGCTTATCCTCAAGCTTGGTGTGATGAGTCATTTTGAAATGATAACCTCAAATGGAAATATTAGATATTTAGATCTTACCAATTTGATGTGTTCAACTTGGTTTTGGAGATGGTTGACCTAGGGTTTGGCAAAGAAACCCTAATTTTCCAAACTTGGAATTTTGGAATTATGTCTTGATAGAAAGATGCACCTCCTTGAGGTGACTTGCTCAGTAGGGTCCTTTTATTAAAACTGTGGTGGGAAGTGTAGCAGGTATTTCTCCCTTACTACAGGGTAGGAATGGCTACCTTCCATATATAGGATGGAAGGGTAGGGTTCCTGATGGTAATGCAAGAAAAACTGAGTAGAAATGAAGCAAAGAACAGAAAGGCAAGAGATGTAAACCCTGCACACAAGGTTAGACTCCGGAAACCTACATACAACCTATTAGAATAAAAAATAAACATGCAAGCAAACTAAGCTAGAAAAAACTAGAAATAAACATGACATTAAACAAAGCTTATACCTCTTGGTGGAAATGGGCCACCATGCCCTAGCTTGGAGAAGCATCTCTCTCTTGGAAATGGGGGAGCTATGGCTCAAAGGGAAGATGGATGAGAGGGAGTGTGGGTGGCTTGAGAGACAAATGGTCTCAAGGAATCCACTCAGGTAACATAATAGTATGCAAGGGAGGAATGTTTTGAGAGTGACCCCCACCCCTCTATTTATAGCTTTTTTAGGGTTCTAAGCCCCTGGTCAGGGATTTAGCCCCTTTTGGTCAATATTTAGCTCCTTTCAGGGTTTTAGGTTCCTTTGAGGGGTTTTATCCCCTTTTTGGAGGCTTTAGCCTCTATGAGAGCTATTTAGGCTCTTTTTAGGGGTTTTTAAGCCCTTTTTCATGTTTTTAAGCCTTCTTGAGGGTGTGGGGGTCAAATGGGGTCAAATGAGGGTCGTGTATGGGTGTCCTTTTGTGGTGTAGGCCATGTAGAGCTGAGTGAGGGATTTTTTGGGTTAATAGATTTCCCCCTAATGTGTGAGGGTAGGATCTCATCGTATGGTCGATGAACATCATAGGATTTTCTGAGAAGAGGTGGTGCTTCCTGGGCTGGGGCATGGTGGCTTTTGGTTTTTTTATTAATATGGTTCCCATCAATGGGTGAGATACAAATAGTGTGTGACATGTATATGGACGAGGCGGGCATCCCCATGCTCATAAAAATGTCAAAATAATAATGTGATCTATGCTCTATAATACAAGATTCGATCACGTACAATTGATGATACATAGTGGTTGCCTCAACGAGAGGCTGAATACAATACTGATATGAAGAATTGCTACATTAGACCCATGGAATTCTCATGGAATGCTATATCTTCATGACTGATGGGCTGATGGTTCTAGAATGGTACATAGCTGTATGGACTCACTGATGGAGAGTCAGAATCTCTATGGTACAAGTATGTTGCCTCAATCATAAATCTATATAGAAGCACTGCTGGGGCTTTTGAACACTGTCTCCAACGCAACCCAAAAATAACAAGGGACATAAACCTATTTAGGTCCCTCGAATAGACTCATAAATGTGCTAGAGTCAGGTGACATCTGGGGTCTTCGACCAAATACTACATGGACCAATACCCTGTATGAATCTCAATGGTGCGATGATGTAGTTGGAGTCAAGCACGTGAGAAACAACCATCCCGAGAGGCATTAAGGACTCCTCTTAGGTGGTCCAAGGAAATCATCAATGAGGTTAATGAAACCAAGATATAGAGACCTCTAGGTCTATCCTATGGAATATGTGTTTTCATCGACAGAAGGAGACTTGCCCCTGGTCAAGGAAACTGTGTTTCCTTGACCAGAAGCACGAGGGAGATAACCGAAAGATGTGAGACAATCTGTGGACTAACCCACTAAATGGGGGGGGGGGGAGAGATGGAGTTGAACAAGGGCAGAGGGAGTGTAGTATACTCAAACTTCCTTTGCTCAGAGTATGACAGCAGGGCAGACCAGACAGCAAATGAAACTGACTCATGGGAATGGTATCATAGCTATAATACCGGGAATGTCACTACATATGGGAAATACTTGGGGGAGGTAGACACTTTTCATATTGATGGGATCCAAGGAAGACACATTGTAGAGTACTCTGAACAAAGGAAACCCAAAGTGGGAATGCTACCAAACTATTTTCTGTGGGGTGGTTTCTAGAGACACCATTGTGGTACGATCTCGTGGATTTTTGGCGAGCCCGAGAGAGTAAATGCTTGATGGTGCTTTGAATTTTAGAGAGAATGAAAGCACGAAGAAGAATCCAGTGGGGGGCTCTTTTTCGTTGGTAGTATCCTATGCCCAAAAAAGGATAAAATTATAAACAGGAGAGCTCACCCATCCTGTAGGGGATGAGAGACTTCTTTACCATTGGTAGTCCAATCAGGCCGAAAAATTTTAAACCTATACTGATTGGATGGTCATTCAGATAATTTTACGAGCATGAACAAAAGCAAGTTTGCTCGACAATATTTTCTTGATGAGAAGGCTGGAAAAGAGATTAACAACAACCCATGGTGAGCTTTTTCATAAAGTTTGGCCCCTATGCCTGAGAAAGATGGAAAAGAGACTAACAACAACCCATGGTGATCTTTTTCATAAAGTTCGGTCCCTATGCCTGATAAAGCATAAAGTATGTAGAGGGGAATGGTCTTGGCTTGAATGTGCCAAGGTGTTCCTTTTCATTTGATGGTCTACATAATGTGCAAAAGGAGATAAACGAGATGATGTAGACACCCTTTCTTATACTTTAATGAGCGGGAAAGGAAGCAGCTGCGCTCGGCAATATTTTCATTCTTTTAGGAGTCGAAAAAGAGCTTAAAAGAAACTCTAGTATGGTCAACTGATTGCGGTGGCAAAAGTGGTGCCCCATGTCAGGACGGTGGACAATGTTCCAAAGGTCATTCATGTAGTATGGATGGAGCAGGTGGCCCTTAGACATACCAATACATGCACGGGATAGATCACAATAGAGGCACACAAGTTGGTGAGACAGAGGCATGCAAACCGAGGTGGCTCTCGGAAAGAGGCCAGGAGAGTCGTGTGTGAATTGTGGTGGACGTACTTGACTACATGTGATGTGAGTGCAAGTTCAGAGGAAGTTATATGCCAAATGCATGCAAAGGAAATGATCCATTTTCCGGACGATGGTCTAGAGATCCTCATAAGGTGCAGTGGATGGAGTAGACAACTTTAAAAAATAAAAATGATGTTCCTTATAGGCGGTGGACCGATAACGTGCATGAGTAGCGGTAGGCAAGTGTGATGCAAGTATAGGTCCACAGAAACTTCTATAACTATGGTGTGGCTCGTAAATCGAGGTAACTTTTGGGGAGTGTTCCCAAAATTTGTTTGTTAAACATGAGACGATGGTCTCACAAGGAGATGGAAATGTGAGCCCAGAGGTGTGAGAGGTGTCTTGAACCAGTTCCAGGTGACTTTGGATTAACAGCTAATGGTGTTGCCATTGACTTGTGGTAAAAACGTTGAAAAAAAAGAAAAGAAAATGAAGCAACTCATTGGTGATGTTAAGCGTAAAATCTCTTGAGGTAGAGCCCATTGCGGGGGTTTTCCAAGAATTGTCCATCAAAGTCAATAAGGGTGTATGCCCCTTTTCTGAGGCAATGGTGGATGACATATGAGTCGTACCACATTGAGTCAAACTTTCCTTTGCCCAACTTATCATTGGGTTGGTCGTAGAATAGAACCATATCACCTTCACTGAAGGTACGAGGGTGGACATGGGAGTCATAGTGGGCCTTTGACCTTGTTTCCATTGCTTCAATGGCTTGGAGGGAAGATCAACGGTCTTCTTTCCAGATCTGGATTTAGTTATATCCAGAAAATCTGTCCATGAAGGAAAAGACCTCATGTCCAACACATGCATTGATAATCTAACCGATGAAGGGTGTCAGGAAGTTGTCTTTGGGACACTCCCCATTTAGATCATGGAAGTCTATGCAAATGTGGATGGTACCCTATTTTTTATTCATGGGAATAGGATTAGAAACCCAAGTGTTGTACACAATGGGGTAAATGAATCCAAATATGCGCATCTTCTCTATCTCGGCTTTGATTGCGGCCACTTTGAAAGGATGGATGGGTCATTGCTTTTGGCATACGGGGGCCACATCAGGCCATGTGTCGATGTGGTGTTCCATGATGGATGGATCCAACTTGGGAATTTTAATGTAAAACCAAGAAAAGATGTCATGAAATTCTTGGAAGAGAGCTTTGTAGGCAGCGACTTCTTCTAGGTAGCAAGTTGCCCCCAACATGATTTCTTCAACAACCTCAGGATTGGTTGAGATGTTGATTTTGATGGTTGATGAGATGTTGGCCATGTTCCCTTCTTTGAAGGAGTTTGGTGTTGGAATGGGGTTTTTGAACCAGTCGACTTTCCCATGAATGAAATCTTTGGTTTCCATGAAAAACTGGTCAGACTGCGACACAAGTTATTTAGGGAGGAAGAACGAGCGATGGTGCATGTCGTCCCATGGGTATTCTGGGGTGGTTAAGGCTTTAAGTATCTCCTCATCATTGTAGAAGCAAAGAATAGATAGGTCTGAGGGACCGTCATTAGTGGTGGAGTCAAGAGGGTTGGTATAATTGGACATCATGTAAATGGACATGGTGTCCAAAGAAGGAGGTGGGGGATCAACTTCTTCAATTAGGGTGATCTCAAATTCAAGGGAATGTTGACGAAGGTCGGCTAAAGCCATTCAAAACTCGGGCAAGTCTTGGAAGTAGTAAGAATAGTGTCCATACAATATGCAAAGGGCATAAGCATGGTTTGTTCCCAATGACTTGTTTCTCACTATTGGTGCAATTGTAAGTTCAACAATGGGGAGGTTTTCGGTTGTATCCATGGCATCCAAATGCACGTGGATTATAGGAATCCCAGGGTAGTTCTGAGTTGGATGGCCCTATTCTTCACAGATGGTGCAAGGTGGGATTTGTTGAGGTTCAATGATAGCTTTCACATTCTTGCCCCTGGCCCTTTTCAAGTGGGGCTATGCAGGTGCAGGTGTAGTGGTTGGTTTTTGCGGGCTGGGTGGAGGATGAGACTCGACTATAATGGATTGCACAAGGGTTAAGACTACCTGGGGCATTGGTGGTTGAGCTGGTGGATCAATATACCACATGGGAATTCCCAATGTAAAGCTGGGTAGGTTTAAGGTGGCCATTACTGGCTTGCTAATGACACCAGGCGAGGGAAAGAGGAAGCGAATTGTATGGACTGGAGAGGAGCCCAGATAACTCCCTGATGGTTGTATGTGGGGATGAGGTTGTGGTTGTGGCTACATATAATGTTGCAGCTGGGATGCCCTCGGTGCATCCCAGTAGGAGGTGCCTACATAGGGAGCGTCTAGAATGACAATGTAAAGGTATCCAAACTGTGCATAGATCATATCAAACTGCTGGGATTTCAAGATGGCCTCCTCTTCGGATTGGGGACGTTCAGATGCTACGTACTAACTTCTTTGCTATAAGTGGGAGCAAGGTTTTAAGGAACCAATCCAGGAAGATCCTATCATTAAGTTCTATCTTACACAAACTACGGCATCACCACCACTCATGGATGTGGTTTGTTATGTGGGTCATAGTATTCTGGTGGCAAGATAACAAGATCTCCACCCCTTCGTCATATCTAACAGGGAGTTGGAAATATTGCAGGAACATGAAAACTAGGGAGTTGAAATCTGGGTACTTGGCTTGTGGTAGCTCAATGTACCACTTGGCTGCAACACCTGTGAGGGTGTGTTGGAATATTCTTAGGATGATCGAATCATCTACGATGTTGTTTGATGAGCACCATAGATGAAATGTCATGATGTGGTTTTGGAGAAACTCCCCTGCCTTCCCTTCAAACTTGGGTATGTCTGAGGGAAGTTTGGTTGGCATGGGAGGCTAGTAAGTTTGATGGTGGATAGGATCATTTGTTAACTGAGCCAAATCAGGTAAGTTGATATGTGCCATGAAAGGAAGGTTTGACCCCAGGTTGATGTGAGATGGGGAAGCCGTGGTGGTGGGGTTTGCAGGTACATGATGCACCTGCATAGCTAGGGGTACTTGTGGTACAATTATCGACGGGCCAGTACCCCCAAGTGTGGTGGGAGGGATAGTGTGGGTGGAAGGGCCACTACCCCCATGTATGATAGGAGGGGCAATGTAGGTGGAAGGGCCACTTCCCCCATGTGTTGCGGGTGGGACAGCTTGACTGGTTAATATGGGTGGTGGTAGCTGGCTTATGACGATTTTCATGACCATGCTGGGGCCACCTACAGGGTTGTTGGTGATAGTTTGTGGTGTGGACATGGGTCCACTAGCAGTTACTATGCCAAAAAATGGATCTAGGTTTGCACCATCCATGGGGCTTAATGGTGCAATGTGCAGATCTGGTTCAGACTAATATGAGTCTGAATCTGAATTAGAGGTTGTGTGGCCTTCTGATGGTGTAGAAGATCATCGAGATTGGTCTCGACGATGTCGGTTTAATGACCTATACTGTGGTGGTTCTCCTTTTAGGTGTGAGGAAGAGCATGAGGGATCAATCGTGTCAAATTTGTATGTCAAAATGGTGGTAATGATTTTTGGACCCCGGTTTCAATGGCTTCCTATTGGCTTCAAATGGTCACTTGGCCACCAAGACTGCCAGTAGACAGCGCTTGGTTTTTTCCTCATGGGAGTGCTACTCAACGATGGGGATTGTTTCCTGTTTCGCTTGGCAATTCCTCTCAGCGGCTAACTGCTTTAGGGTTCCCATTGTACTCCTCACAATGAGTTTCTGGGTTGAGCCCAAGTAATTCCCATGCTTAAGGCAGTCAGGGACTTATGTGCTCAAAGACTACAAATGTTTAACTTAGTGTAAATTGTAAATTTTACTGGCTCACTCAACGTCATGAACTAAGTTGGGTTGATTTATATGGTATGGTTTGTATTTATTTTTTTTTTCTATTATATCTGGTGGCTGCTTAAATGGTTTATGAATATTATGTAGAGCTCATAACATTGTGAATGAAAGCAGTAAATAATAATAATAATAATTTAGACATGTACCATTTGTGATCCTGAACTATGATAGCTTGACTAGGTGACTACCTTGCACCTATATTTCTCTTCAACTAGGAGAGGGTGTGGGCTCTCAACACAATGGGACTAAGCCCATCCGTAGATCCATAGGTCACCCTCCATATGCAAGGTTGGTCAACAGGGAGGATGCTGAGCGTCGTGAGAAGCCCTCCTTCTCTACCCACTCTACCTTCCAAGTCACCCATTTTTAGTGGCTTCAAAAAATAATAGGTGAAGTGCCTATTACTATACGAGCTTCACCCTTCGTCTTATCCCAGAATACCCCTAAGGGAGATGACTAGGTAGAGGAGGAAGGGTTAGGCAAGATGTTGATTTTAAGTAAATTTTAATCAAGCTATGTTCATTAGCCCATTAACCATTGATTTACAATTTGATTTACACATTCTGCAAATAAAATGAACATAAACAAAAATAAAAATAGTTTGGATGGACAGAGGTAGTTGAGCTGCACTAACAGTCCTTAACTTTTAAAAAATCAAACTCTGAGTGACAGATCGCATTTTCGGGTCAAATGTGGTAAGGGGATCACCAAATTTTCCCAGAAACAGGCAAAGGGGTCGCTCAGAATTTGCAGACAGAAGTGGGATGACTTCTGGAAGGGGGTCATGGGTCGCACCTTTTGGGGCTAAATAGGTGACTTGGTCACACCTGTGAGGCTAGAATGAGCGACCTGGTCCCCTCTCTAGGCCGATAAGAGCGACTTGCTCCAGAACCTGAAATTTTTTTGGTCCTGAGTCTGATCTGGCCAACAGTAACCTATACTGTGGCCAAATGGACTTGTATTTTCCTTGAGGAGGCTCGGTAGTAACTAGAAATGAAAATAAACAGGAATCTAAGCTAGATTTTAACAAAAAATTAAACTAGGGAAAAAACAGAACTAAAAACTAAAACTTTGAAAAATAAACCCAGGGATCCTGTGGGATCGACCTGGTATGGTCGCCAGTTCTATAGCAGGGATTTCTCCCTTACTACAGGGTAGGAATGGATACCTTCCATCTATAGGACAGAAGGGTAGGGTTCCTAATGGTAATGCAAGAAAAACTGAGCAGAAATGAAGCAAAGAACAGAAAGGAAAGAGATGTAAACCTTGCACACAAGGTTAGACTCCATAAACCTGCACACAACTTGTTATAACACAAAATAAACCTATAAGAAAACTAAGTTATAAAAAACTAGAAATAAACATGGCATTAAACAAAGCTTATACCTCTTGCTGGAAATGGGCCAGCATGCTCTAGCTTGGAGGAGCACCTCTCTTTTGACAATGGGGGAGTTATGGCTTAAAGGGAATATGGATGAGAGGGAGCATGGGTGGCTTGAGAGACAAATGGTCTCAAGGAATCCACTCGGGCAACATAATAGTATGCAAGGGAGGAATGTTTCGAGAGTGACCCCCACCCCTCTATTTATAGCTTTTTTAGGGTTCTAAGCCCCTGGTCAGGGCTTTAGCCCCTTTTTTTGGATTTTAGCCCCTTTCACTTAATATTTAGCTCCTTTTAGGGTTTTAGGCTCCTTTAAGGGGTTTTAGCCCCTTTTTGGAGGATTTAGCCCATATGAGAGCTATTTAGGCTCTTTTTAGGGGTTTTAAAGCCCCTTTTCATGTTTTTAAGCCTTCTTGAGGGTGTGTGGATCAAATGGGGTCAAATGAGGGTCGTGTATGGGTGTCCCTGGGTGGTGTAGGCCATTTAGAGCTGACTAAGGGATTTTTTGGGTTAACAAGAAGCCTCTAAAACTTGATGCCCTAGTTTCTTCCTGTAGTGTCCCATAGTAGAAAATTGAAACTTTTCCAAACCTAGATCTGCTTCCACCAAAATATGCACCCTCTCAAGGGGGGTTATCCTGGCCCTCTTTTATTGATTATATGTGTAGAAAATACCTTGAACTAGGAATCCATAGTTTCCATTAGTGCACAGTGCCTTCTTTCATAGGGGCTATGCTACCATGTTAGTTTTTCTATTCTAATATAAATTGATTAGTATATTTATCTGAAATAATAACAAGCACATCAAGGTGCATAAGATAGAGTAGATATGAAAGAAAAAAATGTTTTCCTATGGGAAACCATAAAGAAGAAAACCTTGCAAATTTCCTCAGAATAGTTCTGTCACTAAGATATTATCATAAGATGGAAAAACCCAAGAATAAGAAGTCTTGTTGTTGGAAGGAGGTTTTGATGGAGATACGTTGTGCAGCACCAAGGGTGATGCTCAAGGTCGAAGATGTTGCACAAGGAGGAAGATGATGCATAAGGAGGAATATGGCACGAAAGGCAAGAAAGTCGACAAAGAGTCGGATTGGTCATAATTTTGTAGCAATTGGTCATTATCTTTTAGTTTTTGGTCCAAGTAGTTAGGAAGTTGATCCAAGAAAACCATTTTATAAAAGGCGCAAACCTATAAATAGATTTAGGAATGTAATGTGAAGATAATCATCGTATGTGAGCTTGGATATGATCTTTCTCTTATGAGAGATTGATGTATTGATCAATACCTTATGTTGAATGATCTGTGGAAGACTGTTTCATGTTTTGTCGCAACTATGGAAATATTTTGAGAACCTATTTTGATGCAGAAGTAATATGACATGATGGGGTTTTTATGGAAACATTGTGTTTTATCTCTTTCTATTTTCCTGTTTTCCCTATTATGTGATGCAAATGAATTGATACCGCAGTATGATTGTTATTTATGTTGGCTATCTGGGCAGACCTGGGTTTACTGTAATGTACCAACAACACCCCTAGCTCACTGGCCCTTTCGGCGACAGACCGCAGAGCGGCCTAAAGTCTCACCCGAAGTGATTATAATGGGTTGGCCAAAGACTCAAGTGTCTTCAACCAGGTTCTGTAGCATCCTGGGGTCTCGCAGCTCTTCTTAGCCAGCGAGGTCTCTCTCCGCAACGCGCAGTCTCTCTTACTCACGGGTTCTGACAGCGAAAGGACTCCTATCACATCTCAACGACTCTGGTGATGCGTAACTCTCTCTTTCACTTAACCCGCGATCTGCGCTATCTCACACCACAGCTCCCTTAACAGTGCGATATCGCCTACTATCAATGCGATATCTTCTATAGTACAACCCACTGCGACCCTCATGGTCCAAAGGCTATCGCACTGGGTGGAATGACTTGGCTAACTTTCAACAAGATATTAAACACTCTGACATGAAATTCCATAGTTCAATGCACTCTACCTCGACTATACTTACTGTCGAATAAGTATATGGGAAACACTTTAAAAGAATGACTTATTACAGTGTGAGACAAGCACTGATAAACTCATATGCAGACGCTCGGTGCATGTAAATCTACCTTTAACCTTCAATAATGTTGTAAATGAATGAGGACATATAGACATTTACTAAATGATATACAACATTCATGTAACAGATAACAGATATCAACTAAGTAAAGCGCAATCACATGAAATAATCACATAACACACTGGTTTTACGTGGTTCACTTCCAGGGTAGAAGCTACGTCCACAGAACTGTGTTTATTATATCTTGAGAGAGTACACAGTTCTGCTGCAACCTGATGTGCAGCTAGAGATATTTTGGGTAACTCCGCACTCACTGTCGGGAGCCCTTCTCTCCTAGATCTCTTCTCTTTCTCTATATTTCCTTCTTACAATATTCTCTCTCTCTCTCTCTCTCTCTCTCTCTCTCTCTCTCTCTCTATCAATCCCTACGGATTGTTACATACATGCTTCTATGAGCCAGCTGCTGGTTACAGTAAGATACTATAGACTGAATACAGAACCAGAGCTCAACTCTATTACAATACAAAATAAATAATGAGCTAATAGACTAACTAGCTACAGGTTATTCAACTAGCTAACCTTTTACAATACTGTTTTCATCCCTTTATAGGCGGCCCGAAGGTCTCGCCATTACAACACTATGGGCCTATCCCAACAGTAACCCAAAACCCTAACTAGTGATAGTCAGCGTATGTGTACTTGGAGTAGCCGCTTTCCATCACGCCACTGCTCTCTACAGTCTTCCATGCTTCCCAACGCTGACCATGGGTACTGGGCGCCGCTTCCCTTTCTATCCTTCATCTTCAATACCTTGGCCTCATTGCTCCTTTTCCTTTATGAGGGTAGCTGAGCCCTCCTGTCTTCTGCCGCTGCCTTGAATGCAGTGGGTGAACTCTCTCTTCTCGTCCACTGCCTTGAATGCAGTGGGTGAGCTCTCTCCTCTTGGCCGCTCAAGTACTGTCATCTTCTTTGACTTCTTTGTCCCGATAGTCACAATTTCTGGCTCTGATCTACAGCTAGAAACATGCTACGGCATCTTATCTTTACCTTATCTCTTATATCTTCACCAAAATTGTCTGTCTGCCAAAATGGCA